>JBBPBX010083385.1:7500-15539 GCA_038048925.1 Garcialebias charrua | reverse complement strand
ATATATATATATATATATATATATATATATATATATATATATATATATATATATATATATATATATATACAAGCCCAAAACCAGAAAAGTTGGCACGTTGTGCAAATCGCAAATAAAAACAGAATACAATGACTTGCAAATCTTTTTCAACCCATATTCAACTGAATAGAATGCAAAGACAATATATTTAATGTTCGAACGGAGAAACTTTATTTTGTTTTGCAAATAACCATTAACTTAGAATTCAATGGCAGCAACACATTGCAAAAAAGTTGGCACAGGGACATATTTACCACTGTGTTACATCGCCTTTCCTTTTAACAACACTCAGTAAACGTTTGGGAACTGAGGAGACCAATTTTTGAAGCTTTTCAGGTGGAATTCTTCCCCATTCTTGCTTGATGTACAGCTTAAGTTGTTCAACAGTCCGGGGTCTCCGTTGTCGTATTTTACGTTTCATAATGCGCCACACATTTTCAATGGGGGACAGGTCTGGACTGCAGGCAGGCCAGGGGAGGACCCGCACTCTTTTGCTACGAAGCCACGCTGTTGTAACACGTGCAGAATGTGGCTTGGCATTGTCTTGCTGAAATAAGCTGGGGCGTCCATGAAAAAGACGTCGCTTGGATGGCAGCATATGTTGCTCCAAAACCTGTATGTACCTTTCAGCATTAATGGTGCCTTCACAGATGTGTAAGTTACCCATGCCTTGGGCACTAATGCACCCCCATACCATCACAGATGCTGGCTTTTGAACTTTGCGCCTATAACAGTCCTGATGGTTCTTTTCCTCTTTGGTCCGTAAGACACGACGTCCACAGTTTCCAAAGACAATTTGAAATGTGGACTCATCAGACCACAGAACACTTTTCCACTTTGCATCAGTCCATCTCAGATGAGCTCGGGCCCAGCAAAGCCGGCGGCGTTTCTGGATCTTGTTGATGAATGGCTTTTGCTTTGCATAGTAGAGCTTTAACTTGCACTTACAGATGTAGCGACGAACTGTAGTTACTGACAGTGGTTTTCTGAAGTATTCCTGAGCCCATGTGGTGATATCTTTTACACACTGATGTCGGTTTTTGATGCAGTACCGCCTGAGGGATCGAAGGTCACGGGCATTCAATGTTGGTTTTCGGCCTTGCCCCTTACGTGTAGTGATTTCTCCAGATTCTCTGAACCTTTTGATGATATTACGGACCGTAGATGGTGAAATTCCTAAATTCCTTGCAATAGCTCGTTGAGAAAAGTTGTTCTTGAACTGTTCGACAATTTGCCCACGCATTTGTTCACAGAGTGGTGACCCTCGCCCCATCCTTCTATGTGGATGACTGAGCATGTCAAGGAAGCTGCTTTTATACCCAATCATGGCACCCACCTGTTCCCAATTTGCATGTTCACCTGTGGGATATTCCAAATAAGTGTTTGATGAGCATTCCTCAAATTTCTCTGTCTTCTTTGTCACTTGTGCCAGCTTTTTTGAAACATGTTGCAGGCATCAAATTCCAAATGAGCTAATAATTGCAAAAAATAACAAAGTTTACCAGTTCGAACGTTAAGTATGTGGTCTTTGCAGTGTGTTCAATTGAATATAGGTTGAAAAAGATTTGCAAGTCATTGTATTCTGTTTTTATTTGCGATTTCCACAACGTGCCAACTTTTCTGGTTTTGGGCTTGTATATATATATATATATATATATATATATATACTATATATATATATATATATTACGTTGTATGTGCATGTTAGCTTATATTACTAGCTTGAAATATTTAGTTCATTCAAATTGATCTACAACTGAAAAAAAAAAAAATATTCTGTCCAACTATTATTTGTTTGTGAAGGATGACTGTAGTGTTAGGGTAGTCCTTGAAGTCTGCAGGTAGATTTTTACATATTTGCTCTTCAGGTATCAGATCCTAATTGAGCCGTGTACTGTCAATAAAAAGTTGCTGTGATGATCCGGCTGACCATGGACTGATGGACACATACCGGTCAGCAAGGTCCTGTTGCTTTGATCCAAGGTCATTTAAGACCAAGAAGAACTCATCAATGGGCTGCAAGGTATGGGTTGAGGGGGTGGAGTGGATAAATAATAGATAAATAACACTGAACAACTGGTAATAACTAATAATTCAATCTCAATGTCACTATCACTCTAAAAAGAAAACAGTTGATCCAACTTAAATGAATCGCTTCAATTGGTAACAAGTAATTCATTTAAGTTTTTCCAACTTAATTTTTTAAGTTTATTTGATTTGATTAATTAAGTCATACTAACTCAAAACACATAGTTTCTTCTAAATTATAAATTCACGTCATTCTGACTTAATTTTTTAAGTTTATTTTATTTGATGAATTAAGTCATACTAACTCAAAACACATAGTTTCTTCTAAATTATAAATTCACGTCATTCTGACTTAATTTTATGTAAAGTAAACTCAAATGTTTTAAGTCATTCCAAACCAAACCAATTGCTTCAATTGGTAACAAGTAATTTATTTAAGTTTTTTCAACTTAATTTTATAAGTTTATTTAATTTGATGAATCAAGTCATACTTACTCAAAACACAGTTTCTTCTAAATTATAAATTCACGTCATTCTGACTTAAGTAAACTTAAATGTTTTAAGTTTTTCCAAACCAAAAATGTGAACTACGTATTCCAAACTACATTGTCCCTTTCTTTAAACTTAAAAGTCTAGCTTGAACATAAATCAATTTAAATGTGTTTTGCCATGATTTTTAGCTTTCAAATACAAGTAAAATACTTTCATTGTAATGAGAAATTAAGTTGGCTAAATAAATCTCCATTGCACAAATGAAATCTTTCAAGTTTTATTAACAAATTTCCACAATTCTTAAATCAAATCCAACAAAAGAAGCTGAATAATAAATTTGTGACCCATCACATCAAATAGGTTTATATTTCAAAGTGGTATGCGTAAATTTAGATAGTAAATGGTTAAAATGTTGGCCAACAATTCCAATTTTTTTAAACAAGATGAATGAATAACTTATCAAATGGTTTAAATTAAATATCTGAAATAAAATCTTCACACCAAATATCAAACCATTTTCCTGATTATTAAGACAATACAATGCATTTGGCAGGATGATCGAAGTATGAAAATGTATTTCTAAAAGTCAGTAATATATATGTTTGCTTGTAGGTCATTTTGACCAAATTTTACTTTAACTCCTGTTTGATGATGTGATAGGTCACATATTCAGTATGAAGTTCTAGTAAAACTAACCCGCTTTCAAAAACAAGGAGCGAGTAATCTGGTGATCTGATATAAATACATTCAGATAATCCTCCTTTTAAAACATGGAGCGAGAAATCTGGTGATCTAACAAAATACTTTCAGCTAATCCTCCTTTTAAAACATGGAGCGAGAAATCTGGTGATCCAACATGTGTTCACATATAGACAACTTCAGTGTTGTTTCAGAAACAGTTCTAAACCATCATTAGCAAAGCACATCCATCATAAACATTTATCAACCATCAGGAGCAATTGACATCCATCATAAACAGTTTTCAACTATCATTATCAAATCACATCATCAGGAGCAATTTGTGACCCATCACATCAAATAGGTTTATATTTCAAAGTGGTATGCGTAAATTTAGATAGTAAATGGTTAAAATGTTGGCCAACAATTCCAATTTTTTTAAACAAGATGAATGAATAACTTATCAAATGGTTTAAATTAAATATCTGAAATAAAATCTTCACACCAAATATCAAACCATTTCCCTGATTATTAAGACAATACAATGCATTTGGCAGGATGATCGAAGTATGAAAATGTATTTCTAAAAGTCAGTAATATATATATATATATATATATAGTCAGTAATATATATATATATATATAGTAACATGTTGCAACCATCATGTATGAAAAACCAGTGCCTTAGTGTACAGTCCAGGAACTTTAAAAAGCTAGAAGCAGCAAAAAAACAGCATAGAAAAGAAAATTCCCTTACTTTGATTGAAGTGGAGGTAGACAGGCTTATTAGGTGGTTCTCATGTTCAAACATGGATCAGATGGAACTGCTTAGCCATTGAGCAATGATTCAACCATGGATGATGGGTACATGGGAGTCCAGATGTGAGTTCAGGTCAGGTGTGTGGTCCTGATGAGAGCAGGTCTGTCCATCAGGACAGGTGTGTTTTCCTGTTTTATCAGCAGTCATTGATGTGGATACATGTCAGGGTTAGGCATAAGGTGTTGATGTACAGGTAATGAATGGAGAGGAGTTGCAGGAGGTAGTAGGATGGTGAGGAGAGAGCAGAGGACACAGGTCTGTCCATGAGGTCAGGCGCAGCAGGTGTTGTCTGTTGAAAGAAACCCAAACAATTAACATGTGAAGTTAAAGCACGGTCATGACCTGCAATAAAAACATAAAACACAGACAGAAAACAAGTTCAACTCACTGTTAGGCACAAGGTGTTGATGCACAGGTGATTGATGGAGAGGAGCTGCAGGAGGATGGTGAGGAGAGAGCAGAGGACACAGGTCTGTCCATGAGATCAGGTGTAGCAGGTGTTGTCTGTTGAAAGAGACACAAACATGAACATGTGAAGTTAAAGCAGGGTCATGACCTACAATAAAAACATAAAACACAGAGAGAAAACAAGTTCAACTCACTGTTAGGCACAAGGTGTTGATGCACAGGTGATTGATGGAGAGGAGCTGCAGGAGGATGGTGAGGAGAGAGCAGAAGACACAGGTCTGTCCATGAGATCAGGCGCAGCAGGTGTTGTCTGTTGAAAGAAACCCAAACAATTAACATGTGAAGTTAAAGCACGGTCATGACCTGCAATAAAAACATAAAACACAGACAGAAAACAAGTTCAACTCACTGTTAGGCACAAGGTGTTGACGCACAGGTGATAGAAGGAGAGGAGCTGCAAGAGGTAGGAGGAGAGGACACATGTCTGTCCATGAGGTCAGGTGTAGCAGGTGTTGTCTGTTGAAAGAGACATGAACATGTGAAGTTAAAGCAAGGTCATGACCTACAATAAAAACATAAAACACAGACAGAAAACAAGTTCAACTCACTGTTAGGCACAAGGTGTTGATACACAGGTGATTGATGGAGAGGAGCTGCAGGAGGATGGTGAGGAGAGAGCAAAGGACACAGGTCTGTCCATGAGATCAGGTGTAGCAGGTGTTGTCTGTTGAAAGAGACACAAACATGAACATGTGAAGTTAAAGCAGGGTCATGACCTGCAATAAAAACATAAAACACAGACAGAAAACAAGTTCAACTCACTGTTAGGCACAAAGTGTTGACGCACAGGTGATAGAAGGAGAGGAGCTGCAAAAGGCAGGAGGAGAGGACACAGGTCTGTCCATGAGGTCAGGTGCAACAGGTGTTGTCTGTTGAAAGAGACACAAACATGAACATGTGAAGTTAAAGCAGGGTCATGACCTGCAATAAAAACATAAAACACAGACAGAAAACAAGTTCAACTCACTGTTAGGCACAAAGTGTTGACGCACAGGTGATAGAAGGAGAGGAGCTGCAAAAGGCAGGAGGAGAGGACACAGGTCTGTCCATGAGGTCAGGTGCAACAGGTGTTGTCTGTTGAAAGAGACACAAACATGAACATGTGAAGTTAAAGCAAGGTCATGACCTACAATAAAAACATAAAACACAGACAGAAAACAAGTTCAACTCACTGTTAGGCACAAGGTGTTGATGCACAGGTGATTGATGGAGAGAAGCTGCAGGAGGATGGTGAGGAGAGAGCAGAGGACACAGGTCTGTCCATGAGATCAGGTGTAGCAGGTGTTGTCTGTTGAAAGAGACACAAACATGAACATGTGAAGTTAAAGCAGGGTCATGACCTACAATAAAAACATAAAACACAGAGAGAAAACAAGTTCAACTCACTGTTAGGCACAAGGTGTTGATGCACAGGTGATTGATGGAGAGGAGCTGCAGGAGGATGGTGAGGAGAGAGCAGAAGACACAGGTCTGTCCATGAGATCAGGCGCAGCAGGTGTTGTCTGTTGAAAGAAACCCAAACATAATTTAACATGTGAAGTTAAAGCACGGTCATGACCTGCAATAAAAACATAAAACACAGACAGAAAACAAGTTCAACTCACTGTTAGACACAAGGTGTTGACGCACAGGTGATGATGGAGAGGAGCTACAGGAGGATGGTGAGGAGAGAGCAGAAGACACAGGTCTGTCCATGAGATCAGGCGCAGCAGGTGTTGTCTGTTGAAAGAAACCCAAACAATTAACATGTGAAGTTAAAGCAGGGTCATGACCTGCAATAAAAACATAAAACACAGACAGAAAACAAGTTCAACTCACTGTTAGGCACAAGGTGTTGACGCACAGGTGATAGAAGGAGAGGAGCTGCAAGAGGCAGGAGGAGAGGACACAGGTCTGTCCATGAGGTCAGGTGCAACAGGTGTTGTCTGTTGAAAGAGACACAAACATGAACATGTGAAGTTAAAGCAGGGTCATGACCTGCAATAAAAACATAAAACACAGACAGAAAACAAGTTCAACTCACTGTTAGGCACAAGGTGTTGACGCACAGGTGATAGAAGGAGAGGAGCTGCAAGAGGCAGGAGTAGAGGACACAGGTCTGTCCATGAGGTCAGGTGTAGCAGGTGTTGTCTGTTGAAAGAGACACAAACAATTAACATGTGAAGTTAAAGGTTCACTGTGTAATTTCTGCAGGACACTGGGACTTAGAAAAATTTTCATCATGTAAAAGCATTCTGCTCCCTCCCCCTCAGAGCCATATATGACTCTGAGGAGGAGCCACAGTCCGTTCTCTGTTGAACTTGAGTTCTGCAGCCCCGCCGCCTGCTGTGTGTCCGCTCGGAGCACTTCAATATTCTGTGATTATATGTTAATAAAACGTTTTAAAAATATAATAAAACCATGGAGCACTTGTCCAACAACACAAAAACCAGCAGAAATCAGCAGAGGTTCACGAAGCAACGTTGGACATGATTTAATTCGCTCGTGACTTCCTCATGTCTGTCAGTCGATGTCTGGTATGTCTGGAATGTTCCGCCCCCACTACATGTCCTGTGGCAGACGCTGCGAAGTTCTGTGATTATATGTTAATACAACGTTCTAAAATATATAATAAAACCATGAATCACTCGTCCAACAACACAAAAACACCCTGAAATCAGCAGAGCTTCACCAGCCACTTTGGACATGATTTAATTCGCTCGTGAGTCGTGACAAATCAATTTCCTCATTCCTGTGAGTGAAGGATGAAGCAATCACTTGACTTTTGGCAAAAAAACAAAATAAAAGTCCAGCTCTGGGACGAAGAAGGGATATTTAATACATTTGTGTCACATACAAATCAGTCCTGCATCGCTTTGCAATCCTTTGAATGAGAATGTGCGCGGCGCTGAGGCTGGGACAGGCGGGGGCGTGACAAACAACTCTGTTTTTGTTGGCTGGTCATTGTCCGGGTCACTCTGTGTTTTTAGTGTGGCCGTGGCGTAGTGGTAATGGCAGTCGTCTCCCGATCGGAAAGTTGGCGGTTCGACTCCCGGGACCCGCACCATGTGTCGTTGTGTCCTTGGGCAAGACACTTAACCCTGAGTTGCTCCCGGTAGGACTGGAAAGCACCTTGCATGGTAGTCTGCCGCCACCGGTTTATGAATGTGTGTAGCATTCAATAAATGTGTAGCACTTTGAGATTTTCAGTAATGAAAAGTGCGTTATAAATTGAATTAATTATTATTATTATTATTTAGTGTTTTTATAAATGCTGATAGAGAAGCAAGGGGACTATAGTTTTTTTCAGAGATTACTTTGTCTAACATCAGTCTGTCAGTAGATAGTGACAGAGTGAAGAAATATGTTAAAAATATATTGTTTGAAAAGTTATGCCTCTTATCAACAGGTCCTGTTCGCGCTCGTTCGGGCTCGTTCGTAACTAGTTAACAACTAGTTATGGGGTGTACCCACAGGGTCCTGTTCACGAGAAACCGGTCCTATTTTGGTGCCTGCCTCAACTAGGTACAAAGGT
>JBBPBX010083385.1:0-2500 GCA_038048925.1 Garcialebias charrua | reverse complement strand
GCTGGAAAACGCTACATAAATAAGCTCCATTTACTATAAACATATTTTTCTACGTTTGGGACAAGGGGAAAAAATATAGTAAAAAAGGGATCCTTCGCACTCCTTCCCACATCTTCCCACACCTTGGCACACCTTCGCACTCCTTGGCACTGGCACTCCTTAGTTATTAGTTATTTAGTACACAAAGAATTGGATTAACAATAACATTTTTATGGGTACCAGCACACATTGGGATAAAAGGAAATGAGACAGCAGATAAGATTGCAAAGAAGGCAACTCAAACTCAGATCAACTTCACAGTAAAAACAAGTAAATCAAAGGCAAAAAGTATCATTAAACAAAGACTGAAGAAAGAATGGCAGAAAAGATGGGATGAAGAAAGTAAAGGAAGATGGTTTTATGGGATCAAAATGACAGTAGGTGAAACACGAACTGGAAGAAGGAGCAGAAAAGAGGAAAGATTAATAACAAGACTAAGATTTGAACACACAGGACTTAATTATTCATTATTTCAAATAAAGAAACACAATACAGGCAAATGTGAGCACTGTGGACAAGATGAAACATTGCAACATGTTCTACAGGAATGTCAAAACTATGATCAAGACCGTGAATATATGAAGAGAGAATTTGAAGAGATAAAAGAAAAGTTTAACATAATAGCTGCACTACAACATAACTTAGAGAGTAAACATATCCAAATTATAATTAGATATTTTAAGAAAACAAAGTTGTTTAATAGAATTTGAAATACATATAGTTTAATCAGGCGTACACATAGAATTATCCCATGAAGAACCACACTCCATACCAGTGGTGGCGGTAATGCACACCTAAGTGTTTTGCCAACCGCCATTAAACCCCATGAAGAAGAAGAAGAAGAAGAACGGTGTGCGCATGCGTGAAGTAATTCGTAATCGTCTTTTCGCGGGCTCAGCAACAACGGTAAGTAAAGTTTTGTAAATCACATTAGTTAATAAACCCGTGACAAACTTTGAACGATTATTTTGGGGCGTACAGTCAACAGCAGAATTTACCAAC
Source organism: Garcialebias charrua (assembly GCA_038048925.1). NCBI lineage: Eukaryota > Metazoa > Chordata > Actinopteri > Cyprinodontiformes > Rivulidae > Garcialebias > Garcialebias charrua. The sequence goes on along the minus strand of JBBPBX010083385.1, from coordinate 1,459 downwards.
GGCTTACTAGCTGTGCCGATATGTTCGAGCTGTACATTTCGAGGCGATTTTTTCGAGATAGCTAGCTCGGACTGCAAGCTACCGTCCGAGCTAGCTACCCAGTCGCCGTGCGGAACAGTCTCATTGATTAAAATGAGTGCGTATTTGCTGCGGAGGTCGGACCGGAGCGGAACGCATGCCAGGTGGCTAGCAGTGTTAGCGCGGGCTAGCTAGCTAGCTAGCTAACCCGCGCTAATGTAACCCAGCTGGATTTTATTTGTTTATTCTGTGTTATTTGCTTTTCTGTATTGTTTTTACTTTATGGGTAGTGTCTCTTTAAGAGCAAAGTACGACATTACTTTACGGCAGCATTCCAACTGCCGTTGCTATGGCAACTCCTGGGCTTTGGAGATCAGAACCGTTGGAGAGCAGAGACCTGCTAGTCTCTGCCGTCCTTCTGCCTATCACCTGACTTCTTTATGCCTGATATATGATGTTTTCCTGCTAGTGCATCATTGTGGCCAATATTGGAGAAAGGAACTCTGAGAAGGTGCTTCTGAGTCCTGTGCCTGTGGAGAAAGAGAGAGAGGCCGCTGAGTTGTTCGTGTCGGACACTGCCTGCCATCGTCATTCTGGGCCACCATCCCAGCCAGGACAACCTCTTTCATCTGTCTGTTCGTACGCATCAGACACACACACACTCAAATATAGAGCTCTATATGAACAATTATTTTTGTTTTGTTTTGCTGGCCAGCTTCTAATAATTTTATTTTTTCTATCAAGAGAGGACTTGCTACTGAGACAAATATAATTTGTCCCACACAGTTCAGAAGTGTGTTTAAATGAAACGAGCACAATGAATATGTTTCACTCATGTTTGGAGTGAAGGTTTTATTTATTTATTTATTTATTGTTGTTGTTGGTTTATTTATTTATTTATTTATTAGAAAACTGTATGACCGAGTTGAGACAAAGTTGGATGTGTTTCAGTCCAGTAATCTTGCAATAAACATAACTGGCTGATAGTAAACTGCTATCTGAACCCGAGTAACTCCTATTATTTGGTTACAAAAATTGGCGCCCGAACAGGGACTTGAAAGGCATTCATCTTGTCTCTAATATTGTCGAACAAACTATATTTTCCCAGGTCAACATCTAAGTTTAAAATGGAGCTTTGTGAAATATATGGTTTTGATCCTGAGTGCACTGTAATTCTTAAAGGTGTCCCAGCTACAACTAAACTGGATGATGTAAAACGGGTCTTTTTAGCACTTGATGATGTTATCAAAGTGCAATTCATTGACAGTCTCTCTGATTCCATTTTGTGCCAGTTTGGCGAAGGTATTACTCCTCTGTTGTTGGACTGTGAGTACTCAGTTGTTGATTCATTATGGGAGGTTGTACAGATTGATGATTACTGCTCCCTTAAATGTGAAAATGAGTCATTCAGTCAGGAAGTAGTTCCTCTTGCACGTGCCAT
>JBBPBX010083383.1:3657-15539 GCA_038048925.1 Garcialebias charrua | reverse complement strand
TGGAGGATGAGTGGAACAGCATTGAAGACGCAAAAACTGTGTTCAAACTGACGCCCAACTATCCTCGCAGCTCCTGGGACTGGATTGGATTGTACAAGGTGATTTGTCTTAATTCACCCGATAGCATTTGAATAATGTAATAACCTGTGTCAACCTGCAAGTGTGACATAATATATATATATTTTTATATCATTTTACCATTGCATAGGTTGGTTTCAAGCACCACAAGGATTATGTGGGCTATGTGTGGGCCAAGCAGGAGGAGAATGACTTTTATCGACAGGAAAATCAGGTAATCAGGGTGCATGTTGAAGGTCCTCAGATATCATTTTTTCTGTCACATTTGATAAATATCTTTAAATGTTTTCCAGGTAACTTTTACAGAGGAGGAATTACCCAAATGCTCAGGAGACTTTATCTTGGGTTACTATAGCAACAACATGACCTCCATTGTGGGTGTAACCGAGCCATTTCAGGTAATCATCACCCAACACTTTTTCTCTAGTTTAAGCTAATTAATTAAATGCTGGGATTTAAAAATCCCTCCTATTATATTTGTTTTCTCTTTCTATTCATCTGCAGATCCAGCTTCCCACTTTAGAGCGCACTAGCAGTTCTTCAGACAGCTCTGACTTCAGTTCAGAAGATGACAGCACTGTCGTCATGAAGATGAGGTCCCGCAGTCCCAGTCCTCTAAAGGGCAAGCACGGCAGCCGTCGGAGCGGCGGCCGTCGGAGCGGCAGCCGCAGTCGCTCAGGAAGCCGCTCCAACAGCCCGACACAGGCCCAAACCAAGGAGCCCAGCACTGTGGACAGAACCACACAAGAAGTGGAGGCAGCGGGACGTCCAGAAGAGGGCAGCAGCAGCAGCCAGCAGCAGTCTGGTCCTGAGGCAACAGACTAACAAGATTCAGGAAAGTGATTCAACACAAAGTCCTGCTATTGTTACAGGGTACACAGCCAACTGTTGTCTTTATTTCATACGTCTACACTCTATATTGTTTGTGATGCCATCTGTTTCAGGAATAATCATCAGGTTTGTCCAGATGGTTTATTTGGCCTTGAGTTGTTTTTCTAAAGTGTGCATTTTTGCACGTTTGTATTTTTTTATTTGTATACCAGTTCCACTCTGTCCAGTGTTTCCTCTACTGTTGTCCGTTCTCAGGTGTGGACTGTACATGGAGCTGATCGCTTGTGTTAGAAATGAGAAATTACTTAAGGGTTTACGTTAATATAGTGCGGTTTCTGCATATGATTGAAAAAACATCTTCGGGTTTCAGACTGAATAAGTGCACCACTTTTCTCTTGCGCACTTATCATTCACTGCTTGTTTCGTGGTGTCCTATTCATTATTAGATCATTTGATTAATTTAAGATCGAACGCATCCGTCAACTCTTTTTCACCTTACAGTTTGGTCAATCAGAGACAGCCATAGAGATTCAGAATGGTTCATGGATATTTCCTGCTTTGGAAAGTCAAAGCATGTGACAACATGACACATGATACGAGCATTTGAACTGAGGTATCCTTCCAGAGCGAATAAAAGCACAGCCGAGCTGAAGTAACTGAAGTAAGACTAACCTGTATAAATAAAAGTTGAATGAATGAAAAACGTAAGTGGGGCAGAGGCTCAGATTTACAAGACAACAGCACAGTGAATGTTAATTTAATGAGTAAATGTGAGGACGAGGGCCTTTAAATAGTCATGTCGCTGCAGCGGGAAGTGTCGGGTGTGTAAGGTGATGTCAGCAGTTGCAGCACAGCTGTCCTCTCATAAGAAGGAGATTAATCGTTGCCACTTACTGCCAACACAAGTGGTAAAATCTGCAGACATACCTGACAGGACTCAGGTGTTTGTTGACAAGTCTTGATAGTTGCATGGTTTTGAAACCAATTAACCCAAAGCACCAAAATCATATTATTGTTTGCACTTTTGATTAAAATCATAACATTTTAAGTTATGCTATAATCCAAAACCAGATTTATTTCAGTAAATTATATCATGCTGGTGAAGATTCTGAGTCATCCAGGACATGATAAAATCAAAAAACTCAATACAAAAACAACTGGACGTTATTTGTAACAGAAGACGTTTCGCTCTTCATCCGAGGAGCTTAGAATTGAGAAAGCTCCTCGGATGAAGAGCGAATCGTCTTCTGTTACAAATAACATCCAGTTGTTTTTGTATTGAAATTTCTTTGATTTTAAATTATATAATGTGCTTATAAGGTGCATGATATGAAGCTCAAATGTTATCACAATTTTTTCCCCCAGTATTATAAATGAACTAAAATGACCCCAGTGAATGCCTTACTTTATCAAAATTAACAAAAACTTCTTTGTTTTCAGTTGACTGTTTTTGTTTTCCCTCTTGGTCACATCCTCTCCTGATGGTCTTGATTAGCTGACAGAAAGAAAGGAAAAAAAAGACAAACATGTTGCACAGTCACTGTGTGACCACCGTCTTGGACTTGTGTTTTTGGGTCTGTTAGCATAGGATAATGTGGCAGCAACATATGTGTGTGTGTGCAAAATTAGCTGTTGGTATGAATGGTGCAGGTGCTGTGTCTGCATGGTTTACTGCTGTACATTCCAGTACTGTGTTTCTTGTGTCGTGAAGTGCTGTTTTTGACTCCAGTTTGTCATAATGGTGACAGTGAAAATTGTTAGAAAAACCTAAATGGAGCAGTCCAAATTTTTAACTGCAGTGTAATGTTATAGAGCTAGAGATAAAAGCGTAGTTATACTTGGATAAATTCACAAGTATTGGAATATTATGGTGCAATCGTGAATTTTCTTAATTTTGAAAAGAAAAAAAAAAGAATGGACCCTTTTGTGAGAAAAATATTTAAAAACTGATTGTCCTATTTTAGATCATTTAGATCTTCAGTACTGCATTCATGATCAGTGACTATTGTTGTCTGATGAACGTTACTGTTTTGTAATTTTGTGGTTATGATGTAGGAAAATGTAAGTAAAGAATAAATATAAAGTTTGTCAAAAATATAATATATACCATATAGAGGACAATCTATAACATAAAGATTATTTTCCTTAAATTGTGTATTTATTTTCTTATTTAACTTTAAATGAGCCTGAATTCTGCTGGGCAGTGTTAAAGCTTTCTTTTACTGCGTATGTCAAAAATGAATTAAATGCAAATTTTATTATTTTTCTTATAGGAACTCTAGAGATTATTTATTCTACTGTATTTTCATTTAAGTACATTTACATTCTGGTTTCAATGTAGATTGTTCAGTCTACACGTGTTTGTATTAATGTGATTCGAACGATAAAATACATGAACAAACATGTAATATTGATCGGTGGCTTATAAAGATGTTTTAATCTCCTTGAAATTGTTGGATCAAAGCATTTGGAAAGTTGTTTGGGAGTTTCTTGCTTGGTTCTTCAACTCCAAAACTACTGCAAAACTCTCCAAAGAAATAAAATCACATCTTTTAAATTACAGTGCTGTCTGTTTATGATTCCCTTTGTGCTTTATTATTGGTAAAGAATGTGTTGTTTTAATTTTGATGACATCATTAATTGAGGAGTTACATTTTCTGTGAGAGAACGTAACAGGAAAATAGTGCCTAATTATTTATTTATTTATTTATTCTTCTTTCGGCTGCTTCCTCAGGGGTCGCCACAGCAAACTTTCGCATAAAGAATTGGCAATTATTTTTACGTCTGTAAAATGGACCTCTGTGTGGAGCAGAGAGCTGCCCTCTAGGGCACCCTGGGGAGCAGATGGTGGGGGTTAAGAGCCTTGCTCAAGGGCCCTGAGTGGAAATGAGGGTGAAGGCAGGTGTGGGTGTTTCACCTTTCCCACCCACATTTTTTATGTTGGTATGGGGAGTTGAATCGGCGACCCTCCGATCACAGGCCCACCTTCGCTAACCTCTACACCACCACTCCCCTAAAAATAGCACCCAAGCATGAAAGTGCATTTTATAAAACTAGATGAACTGCATTTTCTGTGAAATGACTTAGTGCTGAATAACCACTAAAAGGAGCAAAACGCCAACTAAAGGTGAAAGTACTAAAGTTAAAACAGCCAAACAATAAATAGAAGGTAAAAAATAGTTCGACTAGTCCAAAAAAAAAAAATGCTATAGTCAAAACCAGCAAAAATGTAGCTAAATTAGCAAAATACTAACTAAAATTATCAAGACTAGCTAGGAAAAAATTAAGAAAACGATAGTTAAGTTGAAAATATTGAAAGTTTAGCTAAAAGAAACAGAATGATAACTAAAAACTAAAAGCATACAATAAAAAACAGTGAGCATGAAAATAAAAATATTTTGAAAAGTTACAAAATCTTTAGTCATATCACACATTTCCTGAATGAGCCAAATGTAAATAGCACATACTCAGAAGTTGCCAAATTGTATTGGAAAATTAAAAAACGGGAAGACTTTTGTGTGAATACTGATTCATTCACACTACATGTACAGTATTGTTGTATAATTAGGGCAATGGACTCACATACAGTTTTTTTATATTTTGTACATTATCATTTATGGGATTGTCTTGTATTGTTTCTTTTGTAAAAAAAAAATGAACAAATTTAATAAACATAAACATAGTTGTCTCATGATTTACACTTTGCTTTCTGTCGGTTAATAGAGATCAATACATTCCAGCATTTGTTAAAGTTAGGTGACATTACCACCACTTTTCTCTAAATTAATTCAAACTTTCCTATTAACAATCCATCTTTCTCTGGTAGGTTATTGTTCATCCCTTCTGATATTTTATTACCGTCGGAATGAATCAGAGCTACAAACACAACAACTGAGCAATATCAGGTGCACCTTGCATCATGCTTCCCTTTGATGCAAAAATGTCCACCCTGCACATTCATGCTGACTGGACTGGACTGATGCAACACAGGGATGAGGTTTCTTCCTCCAATTAATCTAAACACAAACATCTGAGAAGTATTGATAGACAGAAAATTTGCTGTTTTAAAGGATAAAGGATCACAATAAATTTGGGTTTGGTTATTTAAATGTTTACTTTTGATCTTTTTTAGAAGCTTCTTATAATTTTTTTTCTCATCCGTTCCAAAGAAAGTTTGCCCAAAACTAATGGATATCTAATTAGCTGAAACTGTTGTCTTAAATTAAAGCAAATTTTAATATTTTGAATCTCAAAAACTGCAAGAGAAAAAAACGTCTCAATCTTTGCTCCTTAAATGACATTGACTGAAACTTGCCACCTGTTTTCTATTATTCACACATTTATAAATGTTGTCCTTGTTTAGAAATGTGTTGCTTATATGTAAAGAAGTATCGTGATGGCAAAATAAAGATCTGGGTTATTTTTTTCTGCTTCAATTTCAGTCTCAGATAAACACTTTCATATATATATTTTAAGATGTGTTTTGAAACTAAAAGAAGGCAAAACACTTGTTTATTCTTGTTGTGTCTTTTAATAAAGTAGCTTGTTTGGAAGATAAAACCAGCACTGAACTATTATTATCATAAAATTAATTTGGGACTATACAACATGTATTTTTCATCATGTTAGACAAGAGAACCTGAGGCCTAACAGGAGCTTTTTACGCGTATTATAACCAAATTATTTTAGTACACAATCATCTGCTCCACTCTCCACTGGCCAGCAGTTTTATCTTGGTTACATAAAGATAGATCATTATCCATCTGTAACAAAGTCGAGTCTGGCCAGGTCACATGTTCCCATGTTCCAATATCGGAACAACATTCATCTTAGAGTAATTGTGTGAAAACTGATTTGTACCAAACACTTACAGAAGTCCAGTCCTTGTGAAAACCTTTTTTTTCCTTCTCCTTTTAAACAAGTGCTATAATAAAAACAATGAAGATTTAAATGTGTTTATTAATAAATTTAGTGTTTTGCTTTCCCTTTACATGCAGCTTAAGAGCTTTTACATTGACCTCTTACAACAAAAATGGTTTGATAAAGTTAGGATTTTTGTTTTATAAAGAAAAATAAGAGTGAATAGTTAAGATTATACAAAATTACAAGGTAATGAGAGTTAAAAAAATCAGTGCAGGTTCAATAGTTACAGATTCTCAAACTTATGTGAAATGACAATTTAAGCTTTGTATGCAGATTTGGCATATGAGTTTTATAGCTATTAGGCCTTACATTATTTCAGATGTCACCATCATTTTGATGGACTGTAAATGGACTGTAGTGCCTTTCTATCTTATCAAGAGCACTTCACTACAATCTATGCCCTCATTCACCCATTCATACAGCACTGTCTCTACAAAGCTAATCTGAATGTGTAGAGATTAATCAATGCTTTATCACAAATCCGAGACAATGAGGGGTTCCCCATGGACACTTCGGCATGTGACTTCAGGTGGAATCGAACCCCCAACTCTCGACGACTGCTCTCTAACCACTCAGTCACAGCCGCCCTGGATTTTTGATTTGATTTGATGTTTATTCATTCATTTTAAAAGAACAATACAAGACAGTTTCATCAGATACAAGATTACAAGTAGGATAAAATGAAGGGAGCAGAAAGAAGATGAAATCTTATTATATCTGCCCCTATTTCACAGTTTGTTCAACCAATGATAACTTTCAAGCAACATCACAGAATGAATAGTTCTACCTATTTTCCTAACTGTAATACACAAACTACATCACAAAATGAATAATTCTACTTAATTTTCCTGACTGTAAAACATAAACTAGATCACAAAATGAATAATTCTACTTAATATTTCTAACTGTAATACACAAACTACATCACCCATAATTCTAATTAATTTTCTAATTCTAATTTTTTTATTTTTATTTTATTTTATTTTATTTTTTTATAATTTTATTTAATTTTCCTATTTTCCATCCATCCATCCATTTTCTTCCGCTTATCCGGGGTCGGGTCGCGGGGGTAGCAGCCTAAGTAGGGAGGCCCAGACTTCCCTCTCCCCAGCCACTTGGAGCAGCTCCTCTGGGGGAATCCCAAGGCGTTCCCAGGCCAGCCGAGAAACATAGTCCCTCCAGCGTGTCCTGGGTCTTCCTCTGGGTCTCCTCCCGGTGGGACATGCCCGGAACACCTCACCAGGGAGGCGTCCAGGAGGCATCCTAACCAGATGCCCGAGCCACCTCAACTGGCTCCTCTCGATGTGGAGAAGCAGCGGCTCTACTCCGAGTCCCTCCCGGATGACTGAGCTTCTCACCCTATCTCTAAGGGAGAGTCCAGCCACCCTGCGGAGAAAACTCATTTCAGCCGCTTGTATCCGAGATCTTGTTCTTTCGGTCATAACCCAAAGCTCATGACCATAGATGAGGGTGGGAACGTAGATCGATCGGTAAATTGAGAGCTTTGCCTTTTGACTCAGCTCTCTCTTCACCACGACAGACCGGTACAGCGCCCGCTTCACTGCGGACGCTGCACCTATCCGCCTATCGATCTCACGCTCCAGTTTTCCCTCATTCGTGAACAAGATCCCGAGATACTTAAACTCCTCCACTTGGGGCAGGACCTCCTCCCCGACCCGGAGAGGGCACGCTACCCTTTTCCGGCTCAAGACCATGGCCTCGGATTTGGAGGAACTGATCCTCATCCCGGCCGCATCGCATTCAGCTGAATGCGATTTTCCTATTTTTTTTTTTTAAATTAATTTTCCTAACTGTAATACACAAACTAGATCATAAAATGAATAATTCTACTTAATTCTACTTAATTTTTCTAATTGAAATACACAAACTAAAAGATGGCACAACATCAAGATGTTCACAAAATGAATAATTCTACTTAATTTTCCTAATTGTAATACACAAATTCATCACAAAAATGAATAATTCTACTTAATTTTTCTAACTGTAATACACAAACTGCTTCATAAAATGAATAACTCTACTTAATTTTTCTAACTGTAATACACAAACGTACCGTACATCATAAGTACAACATAATTGTAATACACAAACACGCAAGATTACATCATATATAGTTTTTGAGCAAGTCCTTTTTGACCTTTTTCTTAAATGTATACATTGATTTTTCATTTTTAACATCACTCTCCAGAGCATTCCACAATCGAATTCCCTGAATTGAGGTAGACCGTCCTTTTAAGCTGGTTCTGAATTGTGGTTTGATGAATATCTCTGTCCCTTTGAGATTGTAATAACTTTGTCTTTTTATAAAATTTCTTTGGATATTTAAAGGTAATGTGTTATTATGAGCCCTATACATAATTGATAAAATACTATATTCTACCAATTCCTGGAATTTCAATAAGTTTAGTTGAATAAACAAGGTGTTTGAAGGGTGAGTGAAATGTTTTCTGGTGATTACTCTTACAGCTCTCTTTTGTAAAATAAAAACAGGCTTTGTAATAGTTTTGCATGCTTTTCCCCAAACCTCAATACAATAGATTAAATGTGGAGCAATGATTGTGTTATACAACATATGTAAAGCTTTATCAATTAAAAAATCCCTGACTTTATACAGTACTGCAATTGCTCTAGCTAGTTTTTTTTAATAGAATTTACATGATGTTTCCATGTCAGTTTGTCATCAATGATAACACCCAGAAACTTCACTTCACTCACTTTACAGATCACAACATCTTCAATTTCAAATGGATCGTCATCAACAATTCCCTTTTTGTTACTGAAAATCATGTAGTTAGTTTTATCTAAATTCAAAGATAATTTGTTTAATTTAAACCAAGTTTGTATTTTTATAAATTCTGTTTTCATCATATCCAAAATCTGTTTTATGTCATTACCCGAACTGAAAAAAGTGGTGTCATCGGCAAAAAGAACACATTTAAGTAGTGCTGACACATTTACCAAGTCATTCACATATAAAATAAACAACTTTGGTCCAAGCACAGAACCCTGAGGAACTCCACAAGTGATATCACGGAGGTCAGATCTAACATCATTTATTTGCACAAACTGTTTCCTGTCCTTCAAATAGCTAGATACCCACTGTAATGCTGGTCCTCTAATACCATATTTATTTAGTTTTTCAAGGAGAATGGTGTGGTCAATGGTATCAAATGCTTTTTTTAGATCAACAAAAACACTAACACAGTACTGTTTATGATCGACAGCATTAGTTATTTGTTCCATTAAATCCATGAGAGCCATGGATCAAGTAGAATACTACGTTATTAATTTTTTTAAATACGAAAAAAGAATCAAGAGTGTGGTTTCATTATTTGGTGTTTATTTAAGTTTGAAAGTGCAACTTTTTATTATTTTTATTTTTTTAGCACGTGGTTGCAGTCATATTTTGCATTTGATTACGCAATCATGGTTACAGTGGAATGTTGTCCTACGATAGGCTCATTAATAAGCCCCTCCTTCTCTTGCGTCATGACGTGTCACTGTACGTTATAAAAGGTGGAGCACTGCGCCATTCAAGTCAGGTTTAAGGATCAGTCCGCTAACGGAGCATCGGTTGCAGAGCAGCAACAACGCGGCATACAACATTACATCTAAAGTTAGCTTTTTTACCAACACATTTATATTATTTTCGACAGTAACCATGATGAACGGACAGATGAACGGTTTTCATAACTCTCTCATTGAGGAGGACTGCTTCTTGTTCACCTCAGAGTCGGTGGGAGAAGGACACCCCGGTAAGTGTCGACATGACGTCGGCCTTTTGTCATAACACGTTACTAAACTAGTGGCCTTCGTAGCTGTGGCTATGATTTAAACAAAGTTTTTTAGCTTCCCGCAGGCGCCTTCTATGTTTGTTAAGAAAAGAGACGATTTGTGCCGTTTACGGCCTTTGCTAATAATGAGCTGGGCCGGTCTCCTGAGCACGCGCTGATTAGCTAACCTCGCCAATACACCAAATCTCGCGGGCGCTTAAAGCGGGAGGACATGTTTGCCAACGTTATCTACTAACCGTCACAAATTTCTAGCGGGAACAGAGTTTGAAATCCGGTAAATGCATCTGTAATTTTAATATTCTAACAATTGGTGTTGCCTTCCGGTCCCCGGCTAGTTGCGCGCGCTTCATGTTCCACCACATGTGCTGTTGCAGAAATGGCGCATGTTTTGAGACTGTGTCCTGTGCCGTTCCTCTCTTTGTTCTGCCCGGTTTTGACAGCAGCTTGTGATTGATTACCTTATTTTGTTATTTTCAGATAAGATCTGTGACCAAATCAGTGACGCAATCCTCGACGCCCATCTCAAACAGGATCCTGACGCCAAGATTGCATGTGGTAATAAACTTGTCTTTTTTGTTTGTTTATTGTTGTGGTCATATGCAGCCATTAGCATGCTGTTGTGTTTGCCTCTTCCTGTACTTATAAATTATTTTGTCTGATGCAGAGACTGTTGCCAAAACTGGGATGATCCTGCTTGCTGGGGAAGTGACATCACGTGCTTCAGTGGATTATCAGAAAGTTGTGCGTGAAACAATCCGTCTAATTGGATATGATGACTCAGCGAAAGGTGCGGCGTGTTCTCGAATTTCTGGTGCAAGCTGAATTTGTCAGTTTCATGTTTGGTATTGATTTGAGACCGTCTTCCGTACAGGGTTTGATTATAAGACCTGCAACGTGCTTGTGGCCTTGGAACAGCAGTCTCCTGATATCGCTCAAGGTGTTCACATTGATCGTAATGAGGAGGACGTTGGAGCTGGGGACCAGGTCAGTATTGACCGTAATATAAATAAATAATGAATGAATAAGTAACTGGTTTGTAATGTACTGTACTAAGTTGTAATGTGAACTCCTAATGTATCTTCCTTTGTAGGGTTTGATGTTTGGATATGCAACCGATGAAACTGAAGAGTGCATGCCACTCACAATTATCCTTGCCCACAAGCTGAATGCCAAGTTGGCTGAACTGCGACGCAATGGCACCCTCCCATGGCTCCGGCCAGACTCAAAGACACAGGTAGAACCATCATAATATTGTAATTTATTGAGTTTTATTTGTTGTCACATTTTTCCTACTTTGTAATCAGTAGAGGCAGCTAAAATGTGAGACTACCGTATTTTCCAGACTATAGATCGCACCGGAATATAGGTCACATTGTCCAATTATTGCCAAAAAATTGGAAAAATCCATAAATACCGGAATATAGGTCGCACTTACGGCACCGCTGACGTAACGCGTCATCCACCGCTGATGTGACGCGTCACCGCTGAGACAACCCGGAAACATGGACCGAGTGTTTAGCTCTGTTGCAAATGTCTGCCACAGAAGCGTACAGCAAGGCTTTTAAGAAGATTAACACGGTAAAAACAATTGTTTGTTTGCTAAAAAATTATAGCACAAGGGTTAGTGGTTTATTAGCAGAGTGGTTTATTAGCTATTTGCTAAAATATACACGGAAATAAAACGGAAGCTAACACGAGACGATTCAGTCTAAAACAACGAATTTAAAAAATCGAATTTTATCTCAAATGTTTCATCCATTTCATTTGTAAATTATAGCCATATACAGTAATTGCACTCTGGCAGCAGAAAAAATATCCACAGAGTGGTTTCTGAGCTATTTATAACGTTATAAACAGAAATAAAAACGAATGCTAACGAGACGAGTCCGTCTCAAAACACGAATAAAAAATCGAATTTTATCTCGAATGTTTAATACAGGGCAACAATTTGTAAATTAAAGCCATGTAATTACACTCTGGCAGCAGAAAAAATATCCAGAGTGGTTTATGAGCTATACATTAAATAGTCGGTATCTTGTTTACGGTAGCTAACCGCTAATAAAATATCATTTATTTTTTATTTTATCTCAAACATCTAATAAAGCTACTCACTTGTAAATGTCCATACAGTGATTACATTCTGTAAGTTTCAGAAAAATCTGCCGAGTGGTTCTTGACTTATCTTGCTAACAAACGGCTAACAATACCATATGCTCATCATACAGACTCATGTTC
>JBBPBX010083382.1:0-14080 GCA_038048925.1 Garcialebias charrua | reverse complement strand
TAATAAAACAAACATGTTTAAAAAGTAACAAATCATTGTATTACTTAAAGGTATTGTGACATGATTTTGTAAATTTGAATATTTGTCAGAACATATATATCTTATATCATTGAGCTCTGGTCGTTTTTGCATAATAAATTATAAATATATTAAAATTTCATTCCAATTTATGGTAATTTTTTACCATAAATTCTCTGGGACACGCCCCGTGAATTTATGCAAATCTTCATGTGACGTACACGTGGGCACTGGGCATAAGGCGGAGCCTGGCTTGCCCCTTTGTTTGGTGAAAGATCGACTCTTTTTTTTTTGGTGTAACTTGAAAAATGCTGTCACGTTGTAGCGCATTTGGGTGTTCTAATATCAGCAGTGAACAAGTGAGCCTTCACAAATTCCCAAAAGATGAGAAACTTTGCCTAGAATGGAAGTACAGAGAACTTGTGACCGATGGGTTCCTACTGAGAGTCCTATGTCTGCAGCGACCATCTTACTGCCTATCAGGTACGAGCTGTTGTTTGTTTTTATTTGGGGAGAGTCTATTAATGAGAGTTTTGGATGATTTACTGTTTTAAAAAGATATATGTCAGACGTGAGGTCTATCTGCCGACATCTGCTTGCTAACAGACATTAGCATAGCTCCCGAGTCAACACGGGTGCTATTTAGGTATTTTTAAATTATGTCGGCGCAATCAGGTACGATCTGTTGTTTGTTTTTATTTGGGGAGAGTCTATTAATGAGAGTTTTGGATGATTTACTGTTTTAAAAAGATATATGTCAGACGTGAGGTCTATCTGCCGACATCTGCTTGCTAACAGACATTAGCATAGCTCCCGAGTCAACACGGGTGCTATTTAGGTATTTTTAAATTATGTCGGCGCAATCAGGTACGATCTGTTGTTTGTTTTTATTTGGGGAGAGTCTATTAATGAGAGTTTTGGATGATTTACTGTCTTAAAATGATAGATCTCAAACGCAATCGGACATGCTCAAAGCCACGAAGCTCCCTGCACGTTTTTTTAAAGCTGAATCGTAAAAGTTAATAAGTTTTCCATTAATAGAGTATACAATAAAATGATTTGAGCAAGATTAAAACTTCTACTGCTTATATTGACCTTCCAAAACTGAAGACAAATCGCTTAGATCAACACTAGAAATGCTGCACTCGTCTGAGTCGACATGCTCCGCCATTATTAATTACATGCGCGTTGAGCAGCGGCTCCCCACGTGTACGTCAAATGACGGTTTTGCGGAATGCACGGAATTTTAGGGGCGTGTCCCAGAGAAATGACTATCATAACTTGGAATGAAATTTTAATATATTTATAATTTATTATGCAAAAACGACCAGAGCTCAATGATATAAGATATATATGTTCTGACAAATATTCAAATTTACAAAATCATGTCACAATCCCTTTAAGTTAATTTACGTAATGACTAATTGCTGGATGTCTGGCCTCTGAGTTACTGGCTTTCAGAAACTGTATGAGCAGTTTTGTTGAATAGCCCTGTTTTAAGGTCATCTTTATGCAGAAAAATAGAAAATTCTAAAGGGTTTGCAAACTCTAAAGCATGTTCAAATATTCAATTTCTCGAACATTTTCAGCTATAATTTGTAATTTCCTCCAAAAATACAACATGGTAGCTTCCATAAACCAGGTATGGCAGGCTTTAATTCTCAACAAGAGAATATGAGCAAGGGTAGTCTGGAAAAGTCAATGGCTACAACTGTTGAGACTAGTAGTGACTTAAAAATGCAAATAAATAAATAAATAAAAACAGGCAAAGATTTTGTTGCAGACATTTTTCTGTTGAGTGGTTATGATAAGTGACCAGTGATCTGTGCAACTAGTTTTAAAAATCATTGCTTATTTCCACGTGCAAAACTTTCAAAACTGCATTTAGAGCTGTGCACATTATTTTGCCGCCTAGTACCCACCTTGACCCCCTATTCCCATGTTTATGATTTATTCTATTAAGAGTACGGTACATAGAAATGAAAAACAGGCAAATCTGGACCATTACAAAAATGCTTTCATCAGATTAGACCTGGGCATGTCCAAAATCCATGTTCTTGTTGAATGTTTTGACAATGCCTCATGACGCACATTAGCCATTCACCAATTAGTCACAACCCTCTGACATAATACATTAAAAATAATGAATACATACCAAACAAATACCCTCCAAGGCTTGTGGGGTAACTTTCAAACACTGTGACACCATACGGTCCAGGTCTCTGCTGAAGTCTGTGCTCACATGCAGCATAGCCAAACATGGAGTCCTGTCTTTGGGATTTGTGTTTTTCAGGTAGTCTTGGAACTTCTTGTGACGCATCACAACACCACAGTCCTCCAGTGTTGTGCTGGGGAGCACAGACATGATTCTCAGAAGAGTGTTGATGTTTCCAAAGTACTGCATGAGTGGCAGGCGCAGAGTGTGAAATATGGAGCTTGGAATGGTAACAGATGCCACTTTAGTCTTCCACGTTACTCTCCAACAACACAGTTCTGTGAAGAAGTTGTCGGCATCGGGGAGATCGCTACTATAGAGAGGGGGCTTTGACTTCAAGCTCTCAAACACATAACTCACTGTGACTGAGCATGGAACCAGGGAGAGGAAGTTGAGAGCTTCTTTGTGGTCGTCTGAAAAATGATCCTTCACAGTACTGATGAGGTTGTCTACGAGGGGCACACTCAAGCAATCTTTGTAGTTTGCTAGTGACTTTGTCATACCGTCCTTTAGGACAGAGTTTTCATGCCCGTCAACCTGAACTGTAAGACTTTGGGCGATTGCCCAGGCCTCATCAAACCAGTTCTGGTGAAATAGCTTCATGTTGGTTTTCACTCTGTTTAGAGTGGCCATAATGCCATCAATCTGACAAAGCTGGGATGCAGCAGTGAACTGGTCCTTCTGAAGACCTGCACTAAGCTCTTTGGTGAAAGAAGCTGTATTCTTCAAAACCACCATTGCAATGATGAACTCAAAGTCTGTTACCTTGCAAAGAAGGACACCTGCTTGTTCAGAGACAGCGGCCTTCCATCTCTGTGGGTGATTTTTGATTTTCTCGAGACATTCAACTAGGGACTCAAGCATCTGCACAAATACCTCATAAGAATCGTGCTTTTCTTGCCAAACTGTGCAGAACTTCCCTTGTAACTCCTGGACCTTTTCATAACTCTCTCTAAGACCATAGGCTATCACATGGTCAAGCTGTTTTTCTCGAGCAGCACTGCTGCCAAAAAAAGTCATGACTTCTTCGAATGTATCTAGAGCTCTTTTAACTGCAGGTACTGGGATTGACTTTGACCACCACATGTTGAAAGAATAAGAAGAGCAGTGTGTGCTTATTGCAAGAGGATACTTCTCTTGGACTTTGCAGGCAAATGCTTTAAGCTTGTACGAAACATCTCCAGAGCCAAGGTAAGCCTGACCTCTGCAGTTACTTAAATCAAGACGCCACTCCACAGTTATTTTTTCCATAAGTCTTTCAATCAAGACATCGCATTCAAGATTTGCCTCAATAAACCCCAACAACTCGAATCGCATGACATCAAAACTGTCCACAAACCTGATGAAGAGCGGAAGATAGTCCTTCTGCTCAAGTTTTACAACACGGTCAATAACCAAAGAAAAAAACGAACCCCCCACCTCCATGAGGATGCCCTCCCTGACAGCCTTCTCACACACAGTGAGAACTTCGTTCATTTCAGATTTGGTTACATATTCCACATCTCCATCTTGAGCTGGACAAGCAACACTTTTTAACTTGATCTGACTGTTGTAAGACGCCACCACTGCAGCCTGCAGAGCAGATTTAAGAGCTTCTCTGTCTGTCTCGGCACATTTCAGTTCAACAAGCCTTTCAGCATCCATCTCTAGATTTATGAGCTTTAACTCTTCTTCAGTATCTTTTTCTGTGTGGTTTCCATGGGCCGCCACTGAAATATAAAAATGGGATAAGTCTTTGGTGAGATTGAAAAGAGTGGCATCATAAAGAAAAAGTACAGTGTGGATTTCTGTGAAGAAAACAGTCATGTTACAACTTATTCCATTACAATTTCTGACATTAGGATTGGGTAACTGGAACACAGGAAGTTGTGCAACTAAAAGTAAAAAGAGGAACTGCCATTTAAAACATAATTTACTTTGAAAGGTTCCATTTAAAATATAGACCCTGGCATGATTGAATTAATCCAGTCAGTCAATCAAGAAACAATGCAGCTGTTTTAGTTCCAACGAGTTGGTTACACTTTTTGATATATACAAATTTATAGGACACCCAGAGTAAAGCCACATATAATAAGCATTATACCAATGTCCCCCGTCGCTGAAGGATTTGAATAGTGAATGTTTGTAGTTTTCTGGATAAGTGTTTGTCTGGACTGGATTTGAACAGGGAATGCAAGTAAAGCTTAATGTTTTTGGTGCAAGATATTCAAGTGGGTAGAAGTTACACTATGTATAAAAACAAACGTAATTTTTTTTTTCTTGTCCGAGGTGGCACAGAATGACGAGAACCCTGGCAAGCAGAGGGAACAATTTTATCCAAAACTAGGTACAATGGTGGCGCCAATGGTGGCCATGGTGGTATACTGTATATCTATATGGTGGTAGCAATCTTGGATTTTGAATTGGCACCCCTATTTTTGAAAAGAACCTCTCTTACACATAGGTGCTGCCCCTTACCAAAAAGGAAGTTTGCCCATTGCTTATTTTTCCAAATTATCTTGCTCACAAAGTTTACATATATACTGTATGGAGGCAGGCCTCTTGGACTTTGATGTGGCATCTTAGTTTTCAAAAATAAATTTTCTTAGACCTAGATGCACCCACAAACCAAACTGGAACTCGGTACGTACCACACTTATTTTTCAAGTTGTCGAGTTCACAACATGCATGGAGAGAGGACATTTCCAATGCCCTCTTTTCGCTCCGCGACAGAGGATAAAAAAATAAAACTGCAGTTTTTTTTTTACAACTACATAAAAGGATGTCGCTTAGTTTGCACCACAGAAATTTTTTCTCACCCATTAATTGCTGTGTTCCCCCAGATTACTTGCCTTGGCAGGGAGCTCATCTCTTCAGGATTGAGAGAAAAGGAGCGCTACGTTATTTTTTATTATTAAGAACAATGTGTGTATTGCTAGTGGTTGTTGCAAGGTGGTTAGCGCAGCACTACATTTGCATTGCTCAAGGTTTGGAGTCTGGGCTGAACTGCTAATCTCTGGTCCTTGTGGAGGATTTGGTAGGTGGGGCGCTGGGTTCTGTTGACAGGGCAAGATGCCCTCCTTGAAAAATGGTAGGGGAAACAATGAACTGTAGTGAAGTTAAACTTCTGGCACAGTCCACGGCTGCTGTTTCACAATAAACACTATTGCTGCAATTACATTATTTAGTAAAAACTATCCAACTACTGTAATTACAAAATGATACTTGTTTTAATTAATATTAATTCCTGTTATCAGTGAACGTTGTGGCAGGTCAGTTCTTTTTGCATCATAGAGTTCCTGTTATTTTTTCCTGTGCAAAAGCAGTTGACCGAGTATCATAAAATGCTTGCAGTTTTTTTTATTTATTGGCGTTATTCACTGCTATATGAACATGTTGTCTAAAACAATCCGGCCATGCTCCATTAAAATACTTAAGCAGTTTATTAGGGCAGGTGGGGTGATGCCCTTCTAATTTAGCTCATTGATACAGACACTACCGTATTTTCCGGTGTATAGGTCGCACCTTTTTATGGTTTTTTCAAGGCCTGCGACCTATACTCAGGTGCGACCTATATATGGCTTGTTATCACTTTCGGTGAAACAAATTTTTAAATCCAGCTCATTTCACAATTACGTTCATTTATTAAGGAAAAGTTCAGCTCAGACATATATTTGCTATAATTTTTATCAAACAAATAATTGTTTTTAAGTGTTAATCTTCTTAAAAGCCTTGCTGTGCACTCCTGTGGCAGACATTTGCAGCAGAGCTAAACGTAGGTGCGACCTATACACCAGTGCGACCTATCTAGGGATTTTTCCAATCTATTGGTGATAATTGGACAATGCGACCTATACACAGGTGCGACCTATACACCAGAAAATACTGTACTAACGGTGGACCTCTTAAAGGTATTGTGACATGATTTTGTAAATTTGAATATTTGTCAGAACATATATATCTTATATCATTGAGCTCTGGTCGTTTTTGCATAATAAATTATAAACATATTAAAATTTTATTCGAAATTATGCTAAATTTGTCTCTGGTATTTACTGGGATACGCCCCTGAAATTCCGCGCATTTCCGCAATACGTCATCACCAGTCGTCGTCACCAGTCATTAACGTCACAACGGGCAGAAGGCAGAGCCTTGCCCGTTTATTAGGTGTGTTAACTGCTTGCCATACAGATTCATTTCCTGAAGGATCGCCTTTTATTTGTGTAACTTGAAAAATGCCGTCACGTTGTAGTGCATTTGTGTGTTCTAATATCAGCAGTGAACAAGTGAGCCTTCACAAATTTCCAAAAGATGACAAACTTTGTCAAGAATGGACCAGACAAGACCGGTGGGTTCCAGGAGTCCTATGTCTGCAGCGACCATTTCACTGCCGATTGTTTTCAGCACCTGGTATAAAAGAATCTTTAGGATTACCATTAAGATTCAGAAGACTTTTAAAACCGGATGCTATTCCTACTATTTTTAAAAGAAAATCTACAGAAGAAAGTCCCACAGGAGCTACCATGTCGAAACAACGCAGGGACCATCGGAAGACTGTCCAGGAGATGAGTAAGTCTTTGTGTAAACATAATCGGAGGTGTGTAGTGTTTTAGATTATAAACTATTTATTTTACGTGAGTTCATGTTGTTTTACTTTATACACTTTGAGTGTATAAAGCCAATTATCACGGCAGATTATGTTTGTTCGCTGCTAACAAGCTAGCCGAATCAGATAGCTAACACAATAGCCGCGATACAGGCCACGTTGCTAATGATGTATTTTTAAATTATGTCTGCGCCATCAGGTAACATCTGTAGTTTCCTTCTATTCGGGGAGGGATATTAATGAGAGTTTTGGATGATTTACTGTCTTAAAATGATATATCGCTGACGCAACCGGTAATAAGCCGACATAGCAGCTAACAAACATTAGCCGAGTGCCCGGAGCAAACACGTTGCTAATGATGTATTTTTAAATTATGTCTGCCGATCAGGTAATTCTTTTTATTCGGGGAGGGATATTAATGAGAGTTTTGGATGATTTACTGTCTTAAAATGATATATCGCTGACGCAACCGGTAATAAGCCGACATAGCAGCTAAAGCCGACATAGCAGCTAACAAACATTAGCCGAGTGCCCGGAGCAAACACGTTGCTAATGATGTATTTTTAAATTATGTCTGCGCCATCAGGTAACATCTGTAATTTTTTTATTCAGGGAGGGTTTATTAATGAGAGTCTTGGAAGATTTACTGTCTTAAAATGATATATCTCAGACGTGACCGGTGTCAGGGACTCTTGTTAGCCAAGATAGCTTCTAAAAATATTAGCCGAGAGCCCGGAGCAAACACGTTGCTATGTATGCATTTTTAAATTATGTCTGCGCCATCAGGTAACATCTGTAATTTTTTTATTCAGGGAGGGTTTATTAATGAGAGTTTTGGAAGATTTACTGTCTCAAAATGATATCTCAGACGCGATAGGACATGCTCCACCATTATTATTTAAATGCACGTTGGAGCGTGCCTTCCCGTTGTCACGTCAAGATGACATTTTGCGGAAATGCGCAGATTTTTAGGGGCGTATCCCAGAGAAAAAAACTACCATAACTTGGAATAAAAATTTAATATATTTATAATTTATTATGCAAAAACGACCAGAGCTCAATGATATAAGATATATATGTTCTGACAAATATTCAAATTTACAAAATCATGTCACAATACCTTTAAAATCATATACAGTATAATGCAAGTATAGAGTGCAGCAAAAACCGCTGTGTCTAACTGTGGAGATTTTATGTTTAAAATCTGTATGAGACTAAAATGAGAAAATAAATGATCGGTCAGAAGCTTGGAACAGACAGACTGTACTTAGCAGGTCGCTTTTGTAAATGAGTCCACGAGACTCAGTGAGATTTACCTGACTAAATAAAGGTTGAATGAACTTTAACAGAACACAGAAAACTGAGGGGAGATATAAAGGGAACATTTTCTCCAACATGGTAGGCCTACTTTCAGTGTCTATCTACACCAAGGCTACATTCACATTGCAGAACTTAATGCTCAATTCAGAATTTTTTCTAACCAATTATGTAGCTTCTGGATGTAATTTTGAAGGGTTAAGGGGTGAATACATACATATGCATGCATCACTTTATTAGTCTTACTTTTTATTTATTTATTATTTAACAGATCCCCTCCCATTTAACTCATGAAAATCAGTGTTGACATAAAACAAGATGGTCATTTAGGTTTTAAGAGAACTGAAATGTATAGATAGTTGGTTTATATTCACATCACATCACACTGAATTGTAATCAAATCTCATAGTGAGGTATCTAAAGATTTCAACTCCAAATAGCGTTTAGCTCTTTTGTTTAAAACCATAATAATCCCAAATCAGTGCCCTTGTATTCTATCTGGCTGCAGCTTCTTTAATGGTTTTACGTTAAAAACAAAGAACCAACACAGATTGCAGGGTCACTAAAAACAAACAAATACACTTTTAAATAAAAAATAAATAAAATAGCATTATTATCCATCCCTAATGGCTAAATCTTTGGATGTAAATACTGTATGCACATTTTAAATTTGTAACAGGAAAATGTATTTGCAAACCTTAGGCTTAGTATATTCATATTGTAAATTCCAAAACTGTGACATGCTGAAATGGTGACATTAATGATTGACATGTTATCTCACCCTGTGAAGGCGTCTCTGTTGCATCGTCATTCTGTAAAACCGTGAGCTACAGGTTAGTTCATTCAGTTAAAACATTAAACTTTTAGTATTTTAATCAAATTACTCACCATTTGCAGCATTTGCAGAATATCAGGATGTTTCTGAACATATGTCTCCACCACTTTTTCAACACTTAAGTGCACGTCCTGGTTCACGTAAACAAATGCCATGTTGCACTGTCTTTGGTCCTCTGGTGTTTCTTCCAGGTACGATCGGCACCGCTCCAGTACCATGTGATATTGGCCGTACACATCGGCTTCTGCATTTACACATGGAACAGTGCCCAGCACCCTTAACAAGCTTTGCACATTTGGGTAAAACCCGATGTCTGGTATCTTGAGTGTAGCAAACACTGTGGTTGGTAGGATTCTGCGTTTGCTTGCATGCCTCCACTTCACCTCCCAACAACCAAGCTCTTCGTAGAACGTGTCCGGACGTGCAAGGTTATTTAAGTTGGCATCTGCTACTTTATCCCTGCGAATGCTGAAATTGTGGTCTGCCATGTAAGAGGGCACCAACGAGAGCCATCGGAGTATTCTCACCATCTCTGTGCTGAACACTCTCTTCACCTCTGCAACGAGATACTGTAAGATCGGTCGGCTCAAGGTCTCTCTGTAAAAGTCCTCCAGAGGCGTTTCCGTTGTGTCTGGCTGGGCCAGCTCTGGTTTAACGATCTCCACTCCCAGTTTTTTTGCCCGGCCAACAGCATCAGAAAACCATTTTCGGTGAAATATTGGGAGCTCTTGTTGGTATTTGCTGACAAGCTTTAAGGCATTGGAGATTGTGTACTGTAAGGTACTGCTGATGCTTATGATTCCCCTGAGACTTGAGTTAAGTATGCTCACACAACAGAGGGTATTTTTCAAAACAACAAGTGTCATGATGAAATTGAAATTCTTTAAAATTGGCTTGAGCTTGGTCATCTGTTCAGCAGTATCTTCGTTCACTTTGGAAATTATCTCATTAATGGATGTTAGAAATGGCTCAAGAATTTCTAGCATGGTCTGGAAGGCATCGGTACCATGTTCCCAGTTCCCACTGATACTCCCTTTGATTCTGTCAACTTCTCCTTTCACATGCCCATATGTCATATGGATCTTTCCTTCCAGTCGGATGCTCAGTTCCGGGGTTCTCCTGAGTAACGAGGCCACCTCCTCTACAGTGTCTGCAACCTTCTGGATTGAGGGAACAGGCATGCAGCGAATAATCCAAATGTTGAATGCATATGGATCACTTGGTGACAAAACTACTTGTGGGAACTCCTGCAGGATTCTGCAGGTGAGATCTCTCATTTTCTGACACATACTACCTGTGATGATATAAGTGAGTCCTCTGCAGTGCTCCATCCTCAGTCCCCATTTACTTCGTAGCTCAGAGAGGAGCAAGTAAAACATGTTCTCTCCATCCAAGTCACATGGTAAGAAGCCAATGAGATGCTTTTGTGGGAAACCCGCAATAGTGACCGACCTGATGAAAACAGGAATATGCTCCTTTCCTTCTATGCTTGTCACGTCCTGCAGCAGAATGGAGAAGAACCGGGCCAGTGTCAGGCTGTTCTGAATCTCCTCCCTCATGTGGTATTCACTGAACTGCAGGATTTCTTTCTTGTCTATTTTCTCCAGACAGGTCCGATTGAGAGTCTGCTGTCCGTTTGCACCTCCGATTGGCTGCTCAGCGCTAATGTTGGCTCCATTGATGCTGAACCCTGTCAATGCCAAGATCTCCTTGAAATAGGCTTTCAGAGACTCTTTTGCTTTGGAGACGGCTACGTCCTCGTGGATCTGGTTATCCGTTTGCAGTTCAGTCACTGAACTGTTCTCCCCAGCTGCTTCTTTTGACTCCTCTTTCAGTTCTGCTGGTGCATTTTCTGATGTGAAAGACAGCATTATAATGGAAAAAATGGAAAATAATTCAGTCAGCATTCAACAGTCATTCAAGTTTTAACAGGAACTAAACATCTATGTAGGGTTAGGCGATGTTTTTGTCTTTCATTGGCCTTCATCAGTCTAAAGGTGGTATTACCGGTAATTAAATTCAGTTTACTTATATAGCACCAAGTCACAACAGAAGTCATCTCAGGACACTGAACAGAAACATTCATATACATACAGTACTAACTGGATTCCAAAAAAGTTGGGACACTAAACAAATTGTGAATAAGAACTGAATGCAATGATGTGGAGATGGCACATGTCAATATTTTATTCGTAATAGAACAGGAACAGAAACATTCATATACGGTACATACAAACTGGATTCCAAAAAAGTTGGGACACTAAAATTGTGAATGAGAACTGAGTGCAATGATGTGGAGATGGCAAATGTCAATATTTTATTCGTAATAGAACATAGATGACAGATCAAAAGTTTAATCTGAGTAAATGTAACATTTCAAAGGAAAAATATGTTGATTAAAAATTTCAGTGTCAACAAATCCCCAAAAAGTTGGGACAAGTAGCAATAGGTGGCTGGAAAAAGGAAATGGAACATATATCAAACAGCTGGAAGACCAATTAACACTAATTAGTAGGGATGCAACGGTACACGTGGGTGTACCGAACCATTTCGGTACGGCACGTTCGGTCCACCTGCGTACCGTTTCGGTTATTTTTTCACTTATTAAACGTTATTAACGGGAAAATATATGCGCCACGGGACTACAATTCCTAGGCGAGTTTCAGCACGGCACTATTATCTTGCAGCACGCGTAGCATTAGCAGCCTAGCTTCTGGCTGCGGTCTCCTGTTTGTGTGAGTTATGGCTTTCTTGTTAAAAGACGAGCGCAAATCCTCAGCTGTGTGTGGACGTTGTTTCACGGAGACTGGCTCTGCAGCAGCAACACGTCTAACTTGTTAACGGACTTGAAACAACGTCATCCAAACGTGAACATTTTCTCCAAGCAAGAAAAGCAGCTTGTTCAACAAATTGTTGCAAACACTGCTAAAAGCAGCTGCATTTAACAACTTTATCAGGTAAATCAGATCGGTCCAGATCAATAACACAAACTGTATGAGTTTTTAAAGCTCTGGATCAACAAAAATACATCTGAATGTTGTTGATGCGCAGGTTTTAAAGTTCTTGAGCGTCGCTTCGACATCCATCATGTCAACACTTCAGCCAAAAAGTTCATCACTTTATGAAAAAACTAAAACTGATATTGTCAACAAGCACTGGACCAGATTAAAGCCCTGCCCTGATGATGACCGAGAAATTCAACCACCTCAACTGTTCAAGAAGAGGTATTGTTCTTTTATGTCTTCATGGTCTCGCCCCACAGTATCTGTCCGACCTTCTCCAGCCGTACACGCCCTCACGCTCTCTGAGGTCAGCAGATCAGCTGCTGTTGGTCGTCCCAAAGTCCAACAGGAGGCTGAGAGGTGACCGAGCGTTCTCAGTCGCTGCCCCTAAACTGTGGAACGAGCTGCCTTTGCATGTCAGACAAACTGACTCACTTCCTGTTTTCAAATCTGCTCTGAAGACACATTTTTTCTCTTTGGCGTTTAACACAGCTTGAAATGTTGGTTTTATGGTTTTTAAGTTTTTGTTTTATAGTTTTTACTGTTTGCTGTTTGATCTGGTAATTCATCACTTTTATGGTATTTGTTGAGTTTATAGTTGTATGCTTGTCTGTGTTAGTGTACAGCACTTTGGCCAACGGTGTTGTTTTAAAGTGCTTTATAAATAAAGTTGTATTGTATTGTATTTTATTATTATTATCTAATTTTTTTAATTTAAAATTATAATCTTATTAACTTTTTTTTTACCTGTTTGTGTTTTATTTCCAATCTGGGACAGAGATAGCAGTTGACTTCTTCCTCTTCAGGGAAATTTGCCATATCACCTGCAGCAAAGAAGTCTGTGAAGACTGAACAAGTCATCATGACAAGTCTGTGATGACTGAACTCTGAACTTTTCCAGGGACAGGTGGGAGCAGGTCCAAGAAGAAGTTGTGAGTAATGAGGACAAATACAGCCACACTGCTGCTGTTGTTATTGAGATGAATTTCTCCACAGCTGGAGATATTCATTGCAACTAGATCTGTGCTTTTAGCAGAAAATGTGGACGAGTTGGTCTTTTTGGACAAAAACGTTAAACTTGATTAGTTAGATTGTAAACAGTCTGTTGCTGATTATTGTTCTGGTTCTGACTGTTATTGTATTTATTGAATAGTTGTATTATTGTTAGTATAGTTTATTTATTATAGAGTGCAGTTTATTTAAAATATCATCCAAATGGGTTGCTTTTATTAATTTTTATACAAACGTATTGTTTACTTGACACAGTTTCAAAATAAACATTTTAAGTCTTTTTTGTACCGAAAATTAACCGAACCGAACCCTCCTTGTAATTGAACCGAACCGAAATGTGATTTTAGTGTACCATTACACCCCTACTAATTAGGTCAATTGACAACATGATTGGGTATAAAAAGAGCTCCTCTCTTCAGTGTCTCTGGCTACGTTCACACTGCAGGTCTTAATGCTCCATTCAGATTTAAAAAAAAATCAGATCTTTTGGTGTGAACGTTCACACTACATTTTAAATGCGACCTGCATCAGACCTGGCATGACTCCAGTGTGAACGCTCTACGTTGCAGAAGTGACCCGCATGCGCAGAAGAAAACATAGCGCGCTGATCAGTGCAGCTGTAGATGTGATGAAATATTAAAAATTGAGCTTCAGCTGTGTTCTGCTCCATTTCTCTTTTGGATCCGCGCTGCGGCTCATGTCTCAGCCTGCGTGACGTGACATGCAGGCTGCGAGTTGCTTGTTTGGGCTTGTTTTCATGGGGCTGGTCGCTTGTTTTTGTCCTGACGCTTTGAGGAAGTAAACATGGACGCGCGCAACAGTTTTCAGTGTGTGTTCGTAATTTTGAAGTTGTTCTCCAATCGGGGAGAGCTAAACATCCAAAAATGAAAGGCAAAAACTGAGAAGAAAGCAAGCGAGTGGTGTGTGCGTCGCTGCAAGTACAGAGAGCTGTCCCCCCCGCTAGCCCCCACCCCGCTCTAGCTACAGAGAGCTGGTCTCCCCCCGCTAGCCCCCACCCCGCTCTGAGCTGCGTGTCTCCTTTGTGTCTGTACAAACACGCGCGGGCTCAATTAAATGAGCCGCACGTGTTCTGAAAA
>JBBPBX010083381.1:0-15540 GCA_038048925.1 Garcialebias charrua | reverse complement strand
CTGTGGTCACGATATATGACAGTTACACTGTGGTCACGATATATGACAGTTACAGTGTGGTCACGATATATGACAGTTACAGTGTGGTCATGATATATGACAGTTACAATGTGGTCACGATATATGACAGTTACAGTGTGGTCACGATATATGACAGTTACACTGTGGTCACGATATATGACAGTTACACTGTGGTCACGATATATGACAGTTACACTGTGGTCACGATATATGACAGTTACACTGTGGTCACGATATATGACAGTTACACTGTGGTCACAATATATGACAGTTACAGTGTGGTCACGATATATGACAGTTACACTATGGTCACGATATATGACAGTTACAGTGTGGTCACAATATATGACAGTTACACTGTGGTCACAATATATGACAGTTACAGTGTGGTCACGATATATGACAATTACACTGTGGTCACGATATATGACAGTTACACTGTGGTCACGATATATGACAGTTACAGTGTGGTCACGATATATGACAGTTACACTGTGGTCACGATATATGACAGTTACAGTGTGGTCACGATATATGACAGTTACACTGTGGTCACGATATATGACAGTTACAGTGTGGTCACGATATATGACAGTTACACTGTGGTCACGATATGTGACAGTTACAGTGTGGTCATGATATATGACAGTTACACTGTGGTCATGATATATGACAGTTACAGTGTGGTCACGATATATGACAGTTACACTGTGGTCACGATATGTGACAGTTACAGTGTGGTCACGATATATGACAGTTACACTGTGGTCACGATATATGACAGTTACAGTGTGGTCACGATATATGACAGTTACACTGTGGTCACAATATATGACAGTTACAGTGTGGTCACGATATATGACAGTTACACTGTGGTCACGATATATGACAGTTACAGTGTGGTCACGATATATGACAGTTACACTGTGGTCACGATATATGACAGTTACAGTGTGGTCACGATATATGACAGTTACACTGTGGTCACGATATATGACAGTTACAGTGTGGTCACGATATATGACAGTTACACTGTGGTCACAATATATGACAGTTACAGTGTGGTCACGATATATGACAGTTACACTGTGGTCACGATATATGACAGTTACAGTGTGGTCACGATATATGACAGTTACACTGTGGTCACGATATATGACAGTTACAGTGTGGTCACGATATATGACAGTTACACTGTGGTCACGATATATGACAGTTACAGTGTGGTCACGATATATGACAGTTACACTGTGGTCACGATATATGACAGTTACACTGTGGTCACGATATATGACAGTTACAGTGTGGTCACGATATATGACAGTTACACTGTGGTCACGATATATGACAGTTACACTGTGGTCACAATATATGACAGTTACAATGTGGTCACGATATATGACAGTTACACTGTGGTCACGATATATGACAGTTACAGTGTGGTCACATATATGACAGTTACACTGTGGTCACAATATATGACAGTTACAGTGTGGTCACATATATGACAGTTACACTGTGGTCACGATATATGACAGTTACAGTGTGGTCACGATATATGACAGTTACACTGTGGTCACGATATATGACAGTTACAGTGTGGTCACGATATATGACAGTTACACTGTGGTCACGATATATGACAGTTACAGTGTGGTCACGATATATGACAGTTACACTGTGGTCACGATATATGACAGTTACACTGTGGTCACGATATATGACAGTTACAGTGTGGTCACGATATATGACAGTTACACTGTGGTCACGATATATGACAGTTACACTGTGGTCACGATATATGACAGTTACACTGTGGTCACGATATATGACAGTTACACTGTGGTCACGATATATGACAGTTACACTGTGGTCACGATATATGACAGTTACACTGTGGTCACGATATATGACAGTTACACTGTGGTCACGATATATGACAGTTACACTGTGGTCACGATATATGACAGTTACACTGTGGTCACGATATATGACAGTTACACTGTGGTCACGATATATGACAGTTACAGTGTGGTCACGATATATGACAGTTACACTGTGGTCACGATATATGACAGTTACACTGTGGTCACGATATATGACAGTTACACTGTGGTCACGATATATGACAGTTACACTGTGGTCACGATATATGACAGTTACACTGTGGTCACGATATATGACAGTTACACTGTGGTCACGATATATGACAGTTACACTGTGGTCACGATATATGACAGTTACAGTGTGGTCACGATATATGACAGTTACACTGTGGTCACGATATATGACAGTTACAGTGTGGTCACGATATATGACAGTTACACTGTGGTCACGATATATGACAGTTACACTGTGGTCACGATATATGACAGTTACACTGTGGTCACGATATATGACAGTTACACTGTGGTCACGATATGACAGTTACAGTGTGGTCACGATATATGACAGTTACACTGTGGTCACGATATATGACAGTTACAGTGTGGTCACGATATATGACAGTTACACTGTGGTAACAATATATGACAGTTACACTGTGGTCACGATATATGACAGTTACACTGTGGTCACGATATATGACAGTTACACTGTGGTCACAATATATGACAGTTACAGTGTGGTCACGATATATGACAGTTACACTGTGGTCACGATATATGACAGTTACACTGTGGTCACGATATATGACAGTTACAGTGTGGTCACGATATATGACAGTTACACTGTGGTCACGATATATGACAGTTACACTGTGGTCACGATATATGACAGTTACACTGTGGTCACGATATATGACAGTTACACTGTGGTCACGATATATGACAGTTACAGTGTGGTCACGATATATGACAGTTACACTGTGGTCACGATATATGACAGTTACAGTGTGGTCACGATATATGACAGTTACACTGTGGTCACGATATATGACAGTTACAGTGTGGTCACGATATATGACAGTTACACTGTGGTCACGATATATGACAGTTACAGTGTGGTCACGATATATGACAGTTACACTGTGGTCACGATATATGACAGTTACAGTGTGGTCACGATATATGACAGTTACACTGTGGTCACAATATATGACAGTTACAGTGTGGTCACGATATATGACAGTTACACTGTGGTCACGATATATGACAGTTACACTGTGGTCACGATATATGACAGTTACACTGTGGTCACGATATATGACAGTTACAGTGTGGTCACGATATATGACAGTTACACTGTGGTCACGATATATGACAGTTACAGTGTGGTCACGATATATGACAGTTACACTGTGGTCACGATATATGACAGTTACACTGTGGTCACGATATATGACAGTTACACTGTGGTCACGATATATGACAGTTACACTGTGGTCACGATATATGACAGTTACACTGTGGTCACGATATATGACAGTTACACTGTGGTCACGATATATGACAGTTACACTGTGGTCACGATATATGACAGTTACACTGTGGTCACGATATATGACAGTTACACTGTGGTAATGATATATGACAGTTACACTGTGGTCACGATATGTGACAGTTACAGTGTGGTCACGATATATGACAGTTACACTGTGGTCACGATATATGACAGTTACAGTGTGGTCACGATATATGACAGTTACACTGTGGTAACAATATATGACAGTTACACTGTGGTCACGATATATGACAGTTACACTGTGGTCACGATATATGACAGTTACACTGTGGTCACGATATATGACAGTTACACTGTGGTCACGATATATGACAGTTACAGTGTGGTCACGATATATGACAGTTACACTGTGGTCACGATATATGACAGTTACACTGTGGTCACGATATATGACAGTTACACTGTGGTCACGATATATGACAGTTACACTGTGGTCACGATATATGACAGTTACACTGTGGTCACGATATATGACAGTTACACTGTGGTCACGATATATGACAGTTACACTGTGGTCACGATATATGACAGTTACACTGTGGTCACGATATATGACAGTTACAGTGTGGTCACGATATATGACAGTTACACTGTGGTACAATATATGACAGTTACACTGTGGTCACGATATATGACAGTTACAGTGTGGTCACGATATATGACAGTTACACTGTGGTCACGATATATGACAGTTACACTGTGGTCACGATATATGACAGTTACACTGTGGTCACGATATATGACAGTTACACTGTGGTCACGATATATGACAGTTACACTGTGGTCACGATATATGACAGTTACAGTGTGGTCACGATATATGACAGTTACACTGTGGTCACGATATATGACAGTTACACTGTGGTCACGATATATGACAGTTACACTGTGGTCACGATATATGACAGTTACACTGTGGTCACGATATATGACAGTTACACTGTGGTCACGATATATGACAGTTACACTGTGGTAATGATATATGACAGTTACACTGTGGTCACGATATATGACAGTTACAGTGTGGTCACGATATATGACAGTTACACTGTGGTCACGATATATGACAGTTACAGTGTGGTCACGATATATGACAGTTACACTGTGGTAACAATATATGACAGTTACACTGTGGTCACGATATATGACAGTTACACTGTGGTCATGATATATGACAGTTACACTGTGGTCACGATATATGACAGTTACAGTGTGGTCAAGATATATGACAGTTACACTGTGGTCACGATATATGACAGTTACAGTGTGGTCACAATATATGACAGTTACACTGAAGTAACAATACATGACAGTTACACTGTGGTCACGATATATGACAGTTACACTGTGGTAATGATATATGACAGTTACAGTGTGGTCACGATATATGACAGTTACACTGTGGTCACGATATATGACAGTTACACTGTGGTCACGATATATGACAGTTACAGTGTGGTCACGATATATGACAGTTACACTGTGGTCACGATATATGACAGTTACACTGTGGTCACGATATATGACAGTTACACTGTGGTCACGATATATGACAGTTACAGTGTGGTCACGATATATGACAGTTACACTGTGGTCACAATATATGACAGTTACAGTGTGGTCACGATATATGACAGTTACACTGTGGTCATGATATATGACAGTTACAGTGTGGTCACGATATATGACAGTTACACTGTGGTCACGATATATGACAGTTACAGTGTGGTCACGATATATGACAGTTACACTGTGGTCACGATATATGACAGTTACACTGTGGTCACGATATATGACAGTTACACTGTGGTCACGATATATGACAGTTACAGTGGTCACGATATATGACAGTTACACTGTGGTCACGATATATGACAGTTACACTGTGGTCACGATATATGACAGTTACAGTGTGGTCACGATATATGACAGTTACAGTGTGGTCACGATATATGACAGTTACACTGTGGTCACGATATATGACAGTTACAGTGTGGTCACGATATATGACAGTTACACTGTGGTCACGATATATGACAGTTACATGTGGTCACGATATATGACAGTTACAGTGTGGTCACGATATATGACAGTTACACTGTGGTCACGATATATGACAGTTACACTGTGGTCACGATATATGACAGTTACAGTGTGGTCACGATATATGACAGTTACACTGTGGTCACGATATATGACAGTTACAGTGTGGTCACGATATATGACAGTTACACTGTGGTCACGATATATGACAGTTACAGTGGTCACGATATATGACAGTTACACTGTGGTCACGATATATGACAGTTACAGTGTGGTCACGATATATGACAGTTACACTGTGGTCACGATATATGACAGTTACAGTGTGGTCACGATATATGACAGTTACACTGTGGTCACGATATATGACAGTTACAGTGTGGTCACGATATATGACAGTTACAGTGTGGTCACGATATATGACAGTTACACTGTGGTCACGATATATGACAGTTACAGTGTGGTCACGATATATGACAGTTACACTGTGGTCACGATATATGACAGTTACACTGTGGTCACGATATATGACAGTTACTGTGGTCACGATATATGACAGTTGCACTATGGTCACGATATATGACAGTTACACTGTGGTCACGATATATGACAGTTACACTGTGGTCACGATATATGACAGTTACACTGTGGTCACGATATTTGACAGTTACAGTGTGGTCACGATATATGACAGTTACACTGTGGTCATGATATATGACAGTTACACTGTGGTCACGATATGACAGTTACAGTGTGGTCACGATATATGACAGTTACACTGTGGTCACGATATATGACAGTTACACTGTGGTCACGATATATGACAGTTACAGTGTGGTCACGATATATGACAGTTACAGTGTGGTCATGATATATGACAGTTACACTGTGGTCACGATATATGACAGTTACAGTGTGGTCACGATATATGACAGTTACACTGTGGTCACGATATATGACAGTTACAGTGTGGTCACGATATATGACAGTTACACTGTGGTCACGATATATGACAGTTACACTGTGGTCACGATATATGACAGTTACACTGTGGTCACGATATATGACAGTTACAGTGTGGTCACGATATATGACAGTTACACTGTGGTCACGATATATGACAGTTACACTGTGGTCACGATATATGACAGTTACACTGTGGTCACGATATATGACAGTTACACTGTGGTCACGATATATGACAGTTACAGTGTGGTCACGATATATGACAGTTACACTGTGGTCACGATATATGACAGTTACAGTGTGGTCACGATATATGACAGTTACACTGTGGTCACGATATATGACAGTTACACTGTGGTCACGATATATGACAGTTACACTGTGGTCACGATATATGACAGTTACACTGTGGTCACGATATATGACAGTTACAGTGTGGTCACGATATATGACAGTTACACTGTGGTCACGATATATGACAGTTACACTGTGGTCACGATATATGACAGTTACACTGTGGTAATGATATATGACAGTT
Source organism: Garcialebias charrua (assembly GCA_038048925.1). NCBI lineage: Eukaryota > Metazoa > Chordata > Actinopteri > Cyprinodontiformes > Rivulidae > Garcialebias > Garcialebias charrua. The sequence goes on along the minus strand of JBBPBX010083381.1, from coordinate 8,510 downwards.
ACACTGTGGTCACGATATATGACAGTTACAGTGTGGTCACGATATATGACAGTTACACTGTGGTCACGATATATGACAGTTACAGTGTGGTCACGATATATGACAGTTACACTGTGGTAACAATATATGACAGTTACACTGTGGTCACGATATATGACAGTTACACTGTGGTCACGATATATGACAGTTACACTGTGGTCACGATATATGACAGTTGCACTATGGTCACGATATATGACAGTTACAGTGTGGTCACGATATATGACAGTTACACTGTGGTCACGATATATGACAGTTACACTGTGGTCACGATATATGACAGTTACACTGTGGTCACGATATATGACAGTTACACTGTGGTCACGATATATGACAGTTACACTGTGGTAATGATATATGACAGTTACACTGTGGTCACGATATATGACAGTTACAGTGTGGTCACGATATATGACAGTTACACTGTGGTCACGATATATGACAGTTACAGTGTGGTCACGATATATGACAGTTACACTGTGGTAACAATATATGACAGTTACACTGTGGTCACGATATATGACAGTTACACTGTGGTCACGATATATGACAGTTACACTGTGGTCACGATATATGACAGTTACACTGTGGTCACGATATATGACAGTTACACTGTGGTAACAATACATGACAGTTACACTGTGGTCACGATATATTTCAGTTACACTGTGGTCATGATATATGACAGTTACAGTGTGGTCACGATATATGACAGTTACAGTGTGGTCACGATATATGACAGTTACACTGTGGTCACAATATATGACAGTTACAGTGTGGTCACGATATATGACAGTTACACTGTGGTCACGATATATGACAGTTACAGTGTGGTCACGATATATGACAGTTACACTGTGGTCACGATATATGACAGTTACAGTGTGGTCACGATATATGACAGTTACACTGTGGTCACGATATATGACAGTTACACTGTGGTCACGATATATGACAGTTACACTGTGGTCACGATATATGACAGTTACACTGTGGTCACGATATATGACAGTTACACTGTGGTCACGATATATGACAGTTACACTGTGGTCACGATATATGACAGTTACACTGTGGTCACGATATATGACAGTTACAGTGTGGTCACGATATATGACAGTTACACTGTGGTCACGATATATGACAGTTACACTGTGGTCACGATATATGACAGTTACACTGTGGTCACGATATATGACAGTTACAGTGTGGTCACGATATATGACAGTTACACTGTGGTCACGATATATGACAGTTACAGTGTGGTCACGATATATGACAGTTACACTGTGGTCACGATATATGACAGTTACACTGTGGTCACGATATATGACAGTTACACTGTGGTCACGATATATGACAGTTACACTGTGGTCACGATATATGACAGTTACACTGTGGTCACGATATATGACAGTTACACTGTGGTCACGATATATGACAGTTACAGTGTGGTCACGATATATGACAGTTACAGTGTGGTCACGATATATGACAGTTACAGTGTGGTCACGATATATGACAGTTACAGTGTGGTCACGATATATGACAGTTACAGTGTGGTCACGATATATGACAGTTACACTGTGGTCACGATATATGACAGTTACAGTGTGGTCATGATATATGACAGTTACACTGTGGTCACGATATATGACAGTTACAGTGTGGTCACGATATATGACAGTTACACTGTGGTCACGATATATGACAGTTACAGTGTGGTCACGATATATGACAGTTACACTGTGGTCACGATATATGACAGTTACAGTGTGGTCACGATATATGACAGTTACACTGTGGTAATGATATATGACAGTTAGAGTGTTGTCACGATATATGACAGTTACAGTGTGGTCACGATATATGACAGTTACACTGTGGTCACGATATATGACAGTTACAGTGTGGTCACGATATATGACAGTTACACTGTGGTCACAATATATGACAGTTACAGTGTGGTCACGATATATGAAAGTTACACTGTGGTCACGATATATGACAGTTACAATGTGATCACAATATATGACAGTTACACTGTGGTCACAATATATGACATTTACAGTGTGGTCACAATATATGACAGTTACACTGTGGTCATGATATATGACAGTTACAGTGTGGTCACGATATATGACAGTTACACTGTGGTCACGATATTCGACAGTTACAGTGTGGTCACGATATATGACAGTTACACTGTGGTCACGATATATGACATTTACAGTGTGGTCACGATATATGACAGTTACAATGTGGTCACGATATATGACAGTTACAGTGTGGTCACGATATATGACAGTTACACTGTGGTCACGATATATGACAGTTACACTGTGGTCACGATATATGACAGTTACAGTGTGGTCACGATATATGACAGTTACAATGTGGTCACGATATATAATAATAATAATAATAATAATTAATTCAATTTATAACGCACTTTTCATTACTGAAAATCTCAAAGTGCTACACATATATTGAATGCTACACACATTCATAAACCGGTGGCGGCAGACTACCATGCAAGGTGCTTTCCAGTCCTACCGGGAGCAACTCAGGGTTAAGTGTCTTGCCCAAGGACACAACGACACATGGTGCGGGTCCCGGGAGTCGAACCGCCAACTTTCCGATCGGGAGACGACTGCCATTACCACTACACCACGGCCGCCCTATGACAGTTTATGACAGTTACACTGTGGTCACAATATATGACAGTTACAGTGTGGTCACGATATATGACAGTTACACTGTGGTCACAATATATGACAGTTACAGTGTGGTCACGATATATGACAGTTACACTGTGGTCACGATATATGACAGTTACAGTGTGGTCACGATATATGACAGTTACACTGTGGTCACAATATATGACAGTTACAGTGTGGTCACGATATATGACAGTTACACTGTGGTCACGATATATGACAGTTACAGTGTGGTCACGATATATGACAGTTACACTGTGGTCACGATATATGACAGTTACAGTGTGGTCACGATATATGACAGTTACACTGTGGTCACGATATATGACAGTTACAGTGTGGTCACGATATATGACAGTTACACTGTGGTCACGATATATGACAGTTACACTGTGGTCACGATATATGACAGTTACACTGTGGTCACGATATATGACAGTTATACTGTGGTCACGATATATGACAGTTGCACTATGGTCACAATATATGACAGTTACACTGTAGTCACGATATATGACAGTTACACTGTGGTCACGATATGACAGTTACACTGTGGTCACGATATATGACAGTTACACTGTGGTCATGATATATGACAGTTACACTGTGGTAATGATATATGACAGTTACACTGTGGTCACGATATGACAGTTACAGTGTGGTCACTATATATGACAGTTACACTGTGGTCACGATATATGACAGTTACACTGTGGTCACGATATATGACAGTTACACTGTGGTCACAATATATGACAGTTACACTGTGGTCACGATATATGACAGTTACACTGTGGTCACGATATATGACAGTTACAGTGTGGTCACGATATATGACAGTTACACTGTGGTCACGATATATGACAGTTACAGTGTGGTCACGATATATGACAGTTACACTGTGGTCACGATATATGACAGTTACACTGTGGTCACGATATATGACAGTTACACTGTGGTCACGATATATGACAGTTACACTGTGGTCACGATATATGACAGTTACACTGTGGTCACGATATATGACAGTTACACTGTGGTCACTGATATATGACAGTTACACTGTGGTCACGATATATGACAGTTACAGTGTGGTCACGATATATGACAGTTACACTGTGGTCACGATATATGACAGTTACACTGTGGTCACGATATATGACAGTTACACTGTGGTCACGATATATGACAGTTACACTGTGGTCACGATATATGACAGTTACACTGTGGTCATGATATATGACAGTTACACTGTGGTCACGATATATGACAGTTACACTGTGGTCACGATATATGACAGTTACACTGTGGTCACGATATATGACAGTTACACTGTGGTCACGATATATGACAGTTACACTGTGGTAATGATATATGACAGTTACACTGTGGTCACGATATGACAGTTACAGTGTGGTCACGATATATGACAGTTACACTGTGGTCACGATATATGACAGTTACAGTGTGGTCACGATATATGACAGTTACACTGTGGTCACGATATATGACAGTTACACTGTGGTCACGATATATGACAGTTACACTGTGGTCACGATATATGACAGTTACAGTGTGGTCACGATATATGACAGTTACACTGTGGTCACGATATATGACAGTTACAGTGTGGTCACGATATATGACAGTTACACTGTGGTCACGATATATGACAGTTACACTGTGGTCACGATATATGACAGTTACAGTGTGGTCACGATATATGACAGTTACACTGTGGTCACGATATATGACAGTTACACTGTGGTCACGATATATGACAGTTACACTGTGGTAATGATATATGACAGTTACACTGTGGTCACGATATATGACAGTTACAGTGTGGTCACGATATATGACAGTTACACTGTGGTCACGATATATGACAGTTACACTGTGGTCACGATATATGACAGTTACAGTGTGGTCACGATATATGACAGTTACACTGTGGTCACGATATATGACAGTTACACTGTGGTCACGATATATGACAGTTACACTGTGGTCACGATATATGACAGTTACACTGTGGTCACGATATATGACAGTTACACTGTGGTCACGATATATGACAGTTACACTGTGGTCACGATATATGACAGTTGCACTATGGTCACGATATATGACAGTTAAAGTGTGGTCACGATATATGACAGTTACACTGTGGTCACGATATATGACAGTTACACTGTGGTCACGATATATGACAGTTACACTGTGGTCACGATATATGACAGTTACACTGTGGTCACGATATATGACAGTTACACTGTGGTCACGATATATGACAGTTACACTGTGGTAATGATATATGACAGTTACACTGTGGTCACGATATGACAGTTACAGTGTGGTCACGATATATGACAGTTACACTGTGGTCACGATATATGACAGTTACACTGTGGTCACGATATATGACAGTTACACTGTGGTCACAATATATGACAGTTACACTGTGGTCACGATATATGACAGTTACACTGTGGTCACGATATATGACAGTTACAGTGTGGTCACGATATATGACAGTTACACTGTGGTCACGATATATGACAGTTACAGTGTGGTCACGATATATGACAGTTACACTGTGGTAATGATATATGACAGTTACACTGTGGTCACGATATATGACAGTTACAGTGTGGTCACGATATATGACAGTTACACTGTGGTCACGATATATGACAGTTACAGTGTGGTCACGATATATGACAGTTACACTGTGGTAACAATATATGACAGTTACACTGTGGTCACGATATATGACAGTTACACTGTGGTCACGATATATGACAGTTACACTGTAGTCACGATATATGACAGTTACACTGTGGTCACGATATATGACAGTTACACTGTGGTAACAATACATGACAGTTACACTGTGGTCACGATATATTTCAGTTACACTGTGGTAATGATATATGACAGTTACAGTGTGGTCACGATATATGACAGTTACAGTGTGGTCACGATATATGACAGTTACACTGTGGTCACAATATATGACAGTTACAGTGTGGTCACGATATATGACAGTTACACTGTGGTCACGATATATGACAGTTACAGTGTGGTCACGATATATGACAGTTACACTGTGGTCACGATATATGACAGTTACAGTGTGGTCACGATATATGACAGTTACTAAACTGTGGTCACGATATATGACAGTTACACTGTGGTCACGATATATGACAGTTACACTGTGGTCACGATATATGACAGTTACACTGTGGTCACGATATATGACAGTTACACTGTGGTCAATGATATATGACAGTTACACTGTGGTCACGATATATGACAGTTACAGTGTGGTCACGATATATGACAGTTACACTGTGGTCACGATATATGACAGTTACAGTGTGGTCACGATATATGACAGTTACACTGTGGTCACGATATATGACAGTTACACTGTGGTCACGATATATGACAGTTACACTGTGGTCACGATATATGACAGTTACAGTGTGGTCACGATATATGACAGTTACACTGTGGTCACGATATATGACAGTTACACTGTGGTCACGATATATGACAGTTACACTGTGGTCACGATATATGACAGTTACACTGTGGTCACGATATATGACAGTTACACTGTGGTCACGATATATGACAGTTACACTGTGGTCACGATATATGACAGTTACACTGTGGTCACGATATATGACAGTTACAGTGTGGTCACGATATATGACAGTTACACTGTGGTCACGATATATGACAGTTACAGTGTGGTCACGATATATGACAGTTACACTGTGGTAACAATATATGACAGTTACACTGTGGTCACGATATATGACAGTTACACTGTGGTCATGATATATGACAGTTACACTGTGGTCACGATATATGACAGTTACAGTGTGGTCAAGATATATGACAGTTACACTGTGGTCACGATATATGACAGTTACAGTGTGGTCACAATATATGACAGTTACACTGAAGTAACAATACATGACAGTTACACTGTGGTCACGATATATGACAGTTACACTGTGGTAATGATATATGACAGTTAGAGTGTTGTCACGATATATGACAGTTACAGTGTGGTCACGATATATGACAGTTACACTGTGGTCACGATATATGACAGTTACAGTGTGGTCACGATATATGACAGTTACACTGTGGTCACAATATATGACAGTTACAGTGTGGTCACGATATATGAAAGTTACACTGTGGTCACGATATATGACAGTTACAATGTGGTCACAATATATGACAGTTACACTGTGGTCACAATATATGACATTTACAGTGTGGTCACAATATATGACAGTTACACTGTGGTCATGATATATGACAGTTACAGTGTGGTCACGATATATGACAGTTACACTGTGGTCACGATATTCGACAGTTACAGTGTGGTCACGATATATGACAGTTACACTGTGGTCACGATATATGACAGTTACAGTGTGGTCACGATATATGACAGTTACAATGTGGTCACGATATATGACAGTTACAGTGTGGTCACGATATATGACAGTTACACTGTGGTCACGATATATGACAGTTACAGTGTGGTCACGATATATGACAGTTACACTGTGGTCACGATATATGACAGTTACAGTGTGGTCACGATATATGACAGTTACACTGTGGTCACGATATATGACAGTTACACTGTGGTCACGATATATGACAGTTACACTGTGGTCACGATATATGACAGTTACAGTGTGGTCACGATATATGACAGTTACACTGTGGTCACGATATATGACAGTTACAGTGTGGTCACGATATATGACAGTTACACTGTGGTCACAATATATGACAGTTACAGTGTGGTCACGATATATGACAGTTACACTGTGGTCACGATATATGACAGTTACACTGTGGTCACGATATATGACAGTTACAGTGTGGTCACGATATATGACAGTTACAGTGTGGTCACGATATATGACAGTTACAGTGTGGTCACGATATATGACAGTTACACTGTGGTCACGATATATGACAGTTACAGTGTGGTCACGATATATGACAGTTACACTGTGGTCACGATATATGACAGTTACAGTGTGGTCACGATATATGACAGTTACACTGTGGTCACGATATATGACAGTTACAGTGTGGTCACGATATATGACAGTTACACTGTGGTCACGATATATGACAGTTACAGTGTGGTCACGATATATGACAGTTACACTGTGGTCACGATATATGACAGTTACAGTGTGGTCACGATATATGACAGTTACACTGTGGTCACGATATATGACAGTTACAGTGTGGTCACGATATATGACAGTTACAGTGTGGTCACGATATATGACAGTTACACTGTGGTCACGATATATGACAGTTACAGTGTGGTCACGATATATGACAGTTACACTGTGGTCACGATATATGACAGTTACAGTGTGGTCACGATATATGACAGTTACACTGTGGTCACGATATATGACAGTTACAGTGTGGTCACGATATATGACAGTTACACTGTGGTCACGATATATGACAGTTACAGTGTGGTCACGATATATGACAGTTACACTGTGGTCACGATATATGACAGTTACAGTGTGGTCACGATATATGACAGTTACACTGTGGTCACAATATATGACAGTTACAGTGTGGTCACGATATATGACAGTTACACTGTGGTCACGATATATGACAGTTACAGTGTCAATGACAGTTACACTGTGGTCACGATATATGACAGTTACA
>JBBPBX010083379.1:0-15541 GCA_038048925.1 Garcialebias charrua | reverse complement strand
CTCAACAGGGTCCTGGAGGGTGCGTGGGAGTTTGCCCAACCAGTTTACATGTGCTTTGTGGACTTGGAGAAGGCATTCGACCGCGTCCCTCGGGGGGTTCTGTGGGGGGTACTCCGGGAGTATGGGGTACCAGGCCCTTTGATAAGGGCTGTTAGGTCCCTGTACGACCGGTGTCAGAGCTTGGTCCGCATTGCCGGCAGTAAGTCAGGCTCGTTTCCGGTGAGAGTTGGACTCCGCCAAGGTTGCCCTTTGTCACCGATTCTGTTCATAACTTTTATGGACAGAATTTCTAGGCGCAGCCAAGGTGTTGAGAGGATCCGTTTTGGTGGCCTTAGAATCGCTTCTCTGTTTTTTGCAGATGATGTGGTCCTACTGGCTTCATCAGTTCGTGATTTACAACTTTCACTGGAGCGGTTTGCAGCCGAGTGTGATGCGGCCGGGATGAGGATCAGTTCCTCCAAATCCGAGGCCATGGTCTTGAGCCGGAAAAGGGTAGCATGCCCTCTCCGGGTCGGGGAGGAGGTCCTGCCCCAAGTGGAGGAGTTTAAGTATCTCGGGATCTTGTTCACGAATGAGGGAAAACTGGAGCGTGAGATCGATAGGCGGATAGGTGCAGCGTCCGCAGTGAAGCGGGCGCTGTACCGGTCTGTCGTGGTGAAGAGAGAGCTGAGTCGAAAGGCAAAGCTCTCAATTTACCGATCGATCTACGTTCCCACCCTCATCTATGGTCATGAGCTTTGGGTTATGACCGAAAGAACAAGATCTCGGATACAAGCGGCTGAAATGAGTTTTCTCCGCAGGGTGGCTGGACTCTCCCTTAGAGATAGGGTGAGAAGCTCAGTCATCCGGGAGGGACTCGGAGTAGAGCCGCTGCTTCTCCACATCGAGAGGAGCCAGTTGAGGTGGCTCGGGCATCTGGTTAGGATGCCTCCTGGACGCCTCCCTGGTGAGGTGTTCCGGGCATGTCCCACCGGGAGGAGACCCAGAGGAAGACCCAGGACGCGCTGGAGGGACTATGTTTCTCGGCTGGCCTGGGAACGCCTTGGGATTCCCCCGGAGGAGCTGCTCCAAGTGGCTGGGGAGAGGGAAGTCTGGGCCTCCCTACTTAGGCTGCTACCCCCGCGACACGACCCCGGATAAGCGGAAGAAGATGGATGGATGGATGGATGGATAACAATGGTTAGTATGCCATAATATTTAACTAAAAATGTTTTGTTATGGTTAATGAAAAGTGAATTGAAAATTTATAATTTAATTAAATGGGACATTATACATTAAATGCACTGGACTGCATACACCACACCACTCTGTTTGTGTTTGGGGGTTCTGTCCTTAGACCAACCTCTGTCTGAGAGTCCTGCTGGGTTTGAAATGTACTGGGATGTTGTGTTTGTTGAAAATCCTTCTGAAATTCTCTGAGACTCCAGCAACATAAGGAATGACAATGTTTTTCCGTCTGTTAGCATTTTTCTGTTGATTATTGTGTTTAGCAGATTTCCTCGCTGACTTGACAAAAGCCCAGTTGGGATATCCACATGTTTGCAGCGATTTGTTGATGTGTTTCTGTTCCTTTTCCTTCCCTTCTGTCCTTGTGGGGATGTGTTCTGCCCGATGCTGTAAGGTTCTGATGACAGAAAGTTTGTGCTCCAGTGGATGGTGAGAGTCAAACAGAAGATACTGGTCTGTGTGGGTTGGTTTTCTGTAAACTTCAATGTTGAGACTGTCCTCTCCCTCCATATGCACCAAACAGTCCAAAAAAGGCAGCTTGTTATCGTTAGCATCCTCTCTGGTGAACTTGATGTTGTTATCAACCGAGTTAATGTGTCTGGTGAACGCTTCCACCTCCCTGGCTTGGATTTTGACCCAGGTGTCATCCACATAACGGAACCAATGGCTTGGAGTTGTCCCCTCATAGGAGTTAAGGGCTCTCTGTTCAACTTCCTCCATGTAGAGGTTTGCAACAATGGGTGACACTGGAGATCCCATTCATTCAACCTTTATTTAGTCAGGTAAATCTCATTGAGCCTCGAGGGCTCATTTACAAAAGCGACCTGCTACAAACTAAAGAATGATGAACAGCAATGGTAGAATTTCCTTAAACAACAAACAACAGAAAAAAAACGTAGGAGAGAAATAGAAAGTGAAATGCAAAGTATCAAAACTAGCAAAACACCACAAGGTAGATGTACAAAATCAAAAACAGGAACATATCTGCAATGGTTTTTGCCAGGTTTCCAAAAGATTTTTAAAACCATTTAGGGAGGTCAGGGCCGAGAGCTTCAAATCTTTTTGTAAGATATTCCAGGAAGCAGGAGCAGAGTAGGAGAAGGCCCTTTTTCCAAGTTCAGTCCTCACTGACGGAACACTGCAGGTGATGATGTCCTGAGAGCGCACACTGTAGCTGCACTCACGTAAAGACATGTAGGAGGAGATGTATGAGGGCAGCAGACCGAGAAGTGATTTAAAGATGAAAATGTACCAGTGGAAAAGTCTGCGTGAGGTTCCTCCTTGGCACCTGTATCCAACCCTAAAGCCTCCTCTGCTCTTAGAGAACTAGGTTCAGACATTGGGCTGATCGATGTGTGGCGTCAACTGAACCCTAAAGTAAAAGACTACTCTTTTTATTCACATCCTCATAACTCATACTCTAGAATTGATTATTTTTTTATCCCAAAAAGTTATTTACACTCTGTTCTGTCTTGCTCTATGGGTTCAATTGCCCTTTCAGATCATGCCCCTATTTATTTACAACTTGATTCCGCTTTTAATACTGTGAGGACTCCCATCTGGAGATTTAATACCTCGTCCCTGAACAATAACCCTTTTTGCACCTTTGTTAAGAATGGTCTTTTACAGTATTGGTCTGACAATGAACTCTCCCCAGTTTCTTCTGCCATGATTTGGGATGCGGCCAAGGCCACCCTACGAGGGCAGCTCATTTCTTACAGCTCTTTTCAGAAAAGAGTTTTGGAGGAAAATAGAAAAAAACTGGAGAACGAGGTGTCTAGGTTGGAACATATACATAAACAGTTTCCTACATCAGGGAATCTCAAGACTTTAATCGCTGCTAGAACAAAACTAAATATGGACCATACCCGCCATGCCCAGAAACTGTTACTTTATACTAAACAGAAATATTACGAATTTGGTAATAAGTCAAGCCGTTTGCTTGCCTATCAATTAAAGAAACAAATTAATGATCGTTCTATTAACAGGATAAGAACATGTAATGGGGACGTTACTTGTGATCCATCTGCTATTAATAACACCTTCAAAGATTTTTATAAAACTCTCTACACGGCTGGTAAAACCGAGTCAGATATTGGTTCCTATTTAGATGGTATTCCCCTGCCCTCAATTTCAGAAGAGGCTGGCTCTGCCCTTGATGCTGCCTTTACACCTGAGGAGGTCTGGATGGCAATCCAATCGATGCCGAATGGAAAGTGTCCTGGTCCAGATGGATTCCCACTGGAATTTTATAAGAAATTCTGGCCCGATATCCATCCCATACTTTTACCTGCCATAAACGACATATTAGTAGAAGGGGTTCCTCTGTCCTGGAATTTTGCCTCCATCAGTTTATTGCTGAAGAAAGATAAAAATCCCTTGGATTGCACATCTTATAGACCTATCAGTCTCCTTAATGTTGACTACAAAATTGTTGCCAAGGCGTTGGCGCGGAGACTAGAAAAAATTCTTCCAAATATAATAAACCCTGATCAGACGGGTTTTGTGAAATCTAGATATGGAACAGATAATGTGCGTCGTACACTGAATGTCATTCATTATCTTAATCAGCATAAAGACCCTGCTCTGATTGTTTCTCTCGATGCAGAAAAGGCTTTTGACCGGGTAGAATGGCCCTTTTTGTTCTCTGTCCTACAGAAATTTGGGATGGGGCCTAATTTTATTAACTTGATTAAAGCCTTTTATTCTAATCCAGTAGCTATGGTAAACACTAACGGTTTTCTGTCAGATGGTTTTTCTGTTCAGAGGGGTTGTAGACAGGGGTGTCCCCTGTCACCTTTGTTGTTTACATTGAACCTTTAGCGGAGGTTATTAGATCCAGTACAGACATATCTGGAATTAGAATAGGTGGAGATAACCATGTGATTTCTCTTTTTGCGGATGATGTTCTTTTATACTTGAAAAACCCAGATGTATCAATCCCGGCGGTACTTAGCTCCATAGATAGGTTTGGTGCTCTTTCAGGTTATAAGATTAATTTGGGTAAGTCTGTTGCTTCTCCTTTCAATATTCCTCAAGATATGATGCTTCAGTCTACCTTTCATATGTCTGAAAAAGGGTTCAAATACTTAGGCATCTTTATCACTCCTGACCTGAAAGACTTATTCCCATCAAACTACTCCCCCCTAGTTCTGAACATTAAGAATGATCTATCGAAATGGTCTACTTTACCTATATCACTTCTCGGTAGGGTTAATACAATAAAAATGAATATTCTCCCTCGTTTAAATTACCTATTTCAAAATCTCCCTTGCTACTTGTCCCTCACATTCTTTAAATCCCTTAATTCTCACATTTCTCGCTTCATTTGGAACAATAAGCATCCACGAATTAGGTTTTCCACGCTTACTAAACCCAAACACTCGGGAGGTTTGTCTCTACCCAATATGCAGCTTTACTACTGGTCTGCCCAGCTTAAAACTATGTCAGACTGGTTTTCTAGTAGAGACAACTGTTTATGGCTTGGCCTTGAATCTTTATCATGCAGTCCCAGAAGGTTAAGCTCCCTCCCCTTTATCAATAATTTAGATCAACTGGATTCAGTAAAGGAAAACGTGGTAGTTTACAGTACTTTATTAGCCTGACAAGACATAAAGAAACACCTGAACATCCCTTCATCTATCTCGATTCGATCCCCCCTGACTTTAAACCCAGACCTACCGATTTCTATTAGAAGTATTGGTTTACTGAATTGGTCATCTTCTGGTCTGACTGATTTTTCTGATCTTTTGATTTCTGGATCTATTAAATCATTTAATCAAATCAGGGACACGAGTAACATTCTTCAAAAAGACTTTTATAAATACCTTCAAATACGGCAGTTTATGGAGTCGTTGTTTAGGTCTAATGCTTTTTGTAGGGAGCTGACGGATTTGGAAAATACTCTGGTTTCAACCAAATCCCCCAAGGGTCTGATCTCTAAGTTTTATGTATCCTTACTTAGCTCTGAACCATCAGGTTTTGACTCTGTCAAGCGGCCGCACGCGCGCTGCACTAAAACCATTGTTACGACCGGTGAGGATCAAAACACATTTAAAGGACGCAGGACACAAGAAAAAGGTTTAACAGAATTTTATTTACTAAACTAAAGACTTCGGCAGCAGTGGAACCACCACCGGCTTCTCCTGGCATCCCACGTCACACTAAAAAAAAAGAAAGTTCAACTGAGAGATGGGTTGGGGGAAAAGCGGCTAAAATCAAAATAAGGCTGCCCAACAGAGCCAACTCCTATAGAGCCGTTGAACCCTGTTGGACAGCGGGCTAACTGCACCAAAACTCTAGGCCTATTTGAAGGAACTAAAGCGAAAACAGGACTACCGCTTTACCCCAACCAGAAAGTTATAAAAGTAAATGTATGCTAAGAAAAAAAGAGAAAAGAGACAAAAACAAGGAACATGAGCCCACACAGCTGTCTCCAGAAGACAGCTCTCCTGAGCCCTGAGCCCAGAACCCTCAACAGCTCAGGCCCTTCTCTAGGTAGCTCCAACCAACACTCTCAAAAGATCAGAGCACCAACGACCTCTCTAAACGAGAGAACCAGAGCTCCAACCAACACTCTCAAAAGATGAGAGCACCAACGACCTCTCTAATATGAAAGAGATCACTACAACCAGGGAGGGTGGAGGAAACTCCCAGTTTTACAAACAAACATCTGTAGGTTCACCTGATGAATGTTCAAACAACAATAAGTACACAACAGGCTTAATTTACCAACCTGTACTCTCAAATGTCCTCTAACAATCCAAACCTCCACATGAAAGCTAAGCACACAGTGGTCATGGTGGGTGAAGGACACTCCTGAACACACACATATATATGCAGCCTGCAGCTGCCTTCAATAAACTTGGTTTACCTTCCAAAAAAGGCTCTCAAGTTGCTCCAACAAGCTCCTGCTTGCATCCACCAACCTTAGTTGGCCATCACATAACCTCCACACTGTTCTGGCTTTTGCCCTCAGCTTATAAAAGGGAGAGAGCCAGCAGGTGTTTGTAGCTCAGCCAATCAAGCCTGATTAGCTGAGTAAAAAAAGTGCAGCAGGAGGTTGTAAACTGTAGGTGACCTAAACTGATGTTTAATTTTTTTTCTTTTTTCATTTAATCCCTTCAGGATACATAACACTCCCATTGCTAAATGTTTTGTATGGGGTGATGTAGATGGGAGGTAAAAACATCGTACATGACCCATACAAAAACAATTAGGTCACATGTAGCGGTCCTCATCATTCAAACAGACTAAAAACCTGTTAAAAACTAGTCTGTCAAACCGCTAACAAACTCTCTACAGTCACTCAAAAAGTTTTAAAACCAAAACGACGTCTTGGGTCTGGTTTTACCCTAAAAAGCTTTTGCTTTTTAGCCCACCAAACACCAACACCATGTTTGATGAGGTTAATCAGAAAACAAGAGAGTCGTCTCTCATTTGTAGACAGAGGGAAGCTGTTCTCCTCCGCTTCAGTACTGGTCAGTACTAAACAGCTCTCTCTGGTCGGCTGTAATGACACCTTTTGGTCAGTTGTAGCCACTTTATTATCAGCCACACTGAAAACACAGGAAAGTGTGTTAGATGCAGATTCATGCACAATATGTCCTATATAGGACAGCAGCATTTCATCTCTCACAGACAGTAACATGTGTTCTTCAGACCAATCTCTTGCTTTGGATTGATGCGACGGTCCCATGTCATCCACCACCACTTTCTCTGTGATTTCTGTAGTGGCAGAAATGGGACATAAAGGAAGGTGTCATGTGTGGCTTCATCTCGCCTAGGCTCACTGGGACATCCTCTTCCTCAGAGCTAAATAAAAAACATTCCCTCAGTTCAAAGTCATCCTCATCCTGTGGAACAGTTAAAGGCATCCACTTTCGCATCAAAATATCATGACTAAAAAAGAATCCAGTATTTACAGAGTCAGGGTCATCAGGTAAGGTGTCCTGAAAGAGAGTTTTTAAGGTATCATCCTTTTTCTGAATTTCGATCAACTGTTGTCTTGATAACAGTAGTTTTTCTCTATCTTTCTCAGTTATACTCACTTCCGTTTTTACAGGAAATGTGTCATCGTCATCGTTCATCATAAAACTATCACTTAAGTTAATTTCTTCACTGGAATCAACATTGTTTTCTTCTTGTTGGCGTTTGTGAGCAGCACGTGTAACTGCACACGACGTGAAAACTTCAGGAAAAGTACAAGCCATTTCATCAGGTTGTGTACTAAGTACAGGAACAGGAGTTACATCAGGGGTGACTAGTGTAAGAATTATGAGGAGGTCAATATTAATACTGACCTCTTTATCCTTAATTAATCTACTTATTCAGATTGAATAGTAAATTCACGGATTCTGTTCTTTTTCAGTTTACCCAATATTTCTGTGATCTTTATGATGGATAAATAAACAGAGCCATTAAGTGACAATGGACATTAACTTAGTTTGGTATGCCAGTCGACACTACCATTTATTTAAAATAAATCAACTAAATTAACACCATTACACTTGATTGACATGATTTCACTTTCTTTCAATTCAGATACGTCAGCACACTTAAATTTAACACAACAGACATCAATATTGGATGTAAACATATTTAGTCTGAGGGCTCTTTAAACTTAAAATAGTTTCCAGCTTAGATTGAGAGGGAAAAGAGTAGGAGGAAAGATTTAAGAAGAAATTATCATGAGCATGATACCAGAGTGACACTTCTCCTCCGACTTCTGCTAAAATCCAGGTACGTTTTGTAAACAGCTCTTTACCTTTTGACGACTGCCCGGTAAGAGGGACGACCTTGTAGCCTTTCAGATGCACGGATTCTTGTGGGAACCAGTACGATACCTTCAAGCAAGGTTCTGGTTTACGTTTTCCAACGTCTCCTGGTTTTGCTTGGTCATCAGAGAATATGTCAGCTTCAGGCCTCTGACTTCAAGATAAACTTATTCCAGGAAGGAATAGACAAAGTTCTTGATCTTACGCTTGTTCGAAGTAGACTCATAACAGCCTGTTATCAGTCCTTAGCTGAAGACGCCGGTCGTTAGCTCTTGACCACACGTGTCCAGCTCTTGGGAAAGTTCACATCCCTTGGAAGTTCCCAGCAACTCTGAAGCCTTTAGCAAAAGCTTAGACTAGTACTTAAGGAAGGACCAGTCGAGGAGTTCATTTGTCTTATCAAACCCAAGGTTACAAGCAGCAGCAGAGAGAAATGTTTAGGAAAAAGATAGATAAAGCTGGAGCCCTGCTCATGAGACTGTCTCTGAGTTTCTAAACAAAACCGTCCGGTCTCTGTGACCCGAAGGCTTCACCTTTAAACACAGCAGTGAACACAGTTTAACTCTTACAGAATGACACAGCTTAAAAGCACACATCATGAAAATGACAAAAGTTATTCTTTTGATCACATCAGCCTAAAATCAAAGATAGAAATAGTCTCTTTTGGTGACTATATTTATCAGATTATAGCTAAATGAATGATTTTGTAGTAAATGTCTTGCTTTACTGAGTGGTCAGTAAAGGTCATCACTGGACAGTTCAAAAACCTTAATTTGACCCTGGGTAGGTCCATTACATCTCCCCCCTTTTGGAAGCCATCGCCAGTCCTTGGGGATGGGGTCCAACACGAAAGGAAACCTTGAACTGTCTTTGATCTTGAAGTAATCCAGCAAGTGGAAAAGAAAAATCAAAAATTATAATCCCATAAAGTTTTGGAAATTCCATACTGTTCGGAGGTAATCCCATTGCGAAAAGCTTTTAATCCCTTGGAAAACAAAGTCTGTTAACTCTTGGAAAACAAAGTCTGTGATCCCTTGGAAAGCAAAGTCTTATAATCCACAGCGGTAATTCCACAGCAGTAAATTCCCAACGATTAGTTTTGTTGATTGATCAGCAACAATTGTTTTCATAATCAGCATGTAGAGGGGATCCCTCGATTGACGCAGAGGAGGCGACCCTTGGATGGAGGTTGAAGACCAAGCGTTGGAGCTGCAGGTCCCCACATCGAAGGTTGTTGGCTGGTTGGTTTCCAGTCAGTGCCACTCTGGTTCTATGTGTCATGCAATTATGTGGTTTTTTAGGTGGGCTTATGATTGGGATTTTACATTAGGCCCTACCTATATGCACCTGGTATGTAAGCTATCATGGTTTAGATCAGCTACAATTACCAATTAAGGGGTGGATCAATTCTGTAAAATTAGATATAGGGATTTGTACCTATAAAATTTTGGAGGGCTTCTGTAACGAAGGCCTCTAATTCCAAACTATTCCTCCATTCATTACTTAGTTTAGGTTGAACTAAAATAAAAAATGAAATATAGTTTGATCTAAATGTCTGTTGTCTTTTAGACGATCGACGTAGGATTTGGTATTCCTAATAAATTTTGAAGTCTATGGCGAGACTCATCAAAATGAATAGACAATCTAGAATAGAAACGATCGAATCGGTTCAATTTAGAAATTATGAGACCAGTGTAGTTTATTGTACCTTGAGCAACTTTAAACTACATTGACTCTTCGACGATTGAGATTTAACAAAACGAACTGCATGTTGGCATAGTTAAATCCATATCATTCATTAACCAATGTTAATACAAAACCTTTTTGGCTGGGAGTGTTCAGAACCAAAACAATATCTCAACTAATGACAACAGTAATGACTAAACAACAAGGAAACAACGTTTCACTGCTTCGACACACTCTTGTCGTCAGATTCCAAAGTGCAACACACAAGAAAAACAGGTCTCAACTTTATGACCGAGGTCAAATTAAATCTCGTGGATTTAAACGGTTGTTAAGGTTAGTTTTTTGTTGTGGGTTTTAGGCTTAGCGTTTCTAAGTTCAAATTGGACAATGCGACTTATAGGGTGGGAAATACGGTAGTTTAAACCTGATTAGTTTATTTACTAACTTGTGTTTGGACGACCTTATTATCCCATGAAGTCGGTGAGTTTGTGAGATCTTTGTCTTTTGTGGAGTCATTGAACGCCTTGTAAGGTTTGATCTGATTTCGATGTACCCATTTAGCAATTGGCTCTTTGCGGCCTTTGCTGATTTTGATTTCGTAGACGACTGAGGACACTTTGTCTGTTATCAGATGAGGTCCAGTCCACCTGGGCATTAGTTTGCGGGCGAGAGTTCCGGTCTCGGACTCTCCTTTCCCGGTTGCTGGGGCGAACGTATAGTACCAGACTCTGTCTCCCACTTGGAGTTCATTGTGAGAGGCCTTCTGGTCGTAGTACGCCTTGCGTCCTTCAGCGGATTTTTCCAGGTTTTTCTGGGCGAAAGCAAAAGTGTTTCTGAGGTGTACATTCAAATCTTTCATGTATTGTTGTGTAGTGTAGGCTGTCGCCATGGCGGCGTCGCCTGGTTGGTACAACAGGTGTAGAGGGAGAGTCATTTGTCGACCGGTCATCATCTCGAAGGGAGAGATGCCAGTTGATGTGTGTGGAGTGGCTCTTATGGCCATGAGGACCAGAGGGAGTTTCACATCCCAGTCCTTGTGGTTTGCAGCCACGTATTTCTTCAAAATACTCACCACAGTTCTGTTTGCTCTCTCTACTTGGCCTGAAGCCTGTGGGTGGTAGCCGACATGAAAGTTAGCCTTGACGCCTAGCGTCTTCCACAGTTCTTTCATCACTTCACCTGTGAAGTGTGTACCTTGGTCTGAGTTCACCCGAAGGGGAAGTCCAAACCTTGAGAATATATGATTCATTAACAACATAGCAGTGGTTTGTGCTGTGTCGTTGGGAGCTGGTAGGCATTCTACCCATTTGGTAAATGCACAGGTTACCGTGAGAAAATATTTATTTCCTCTAGAGCTCTTAGTGAGTGGTCCAACCCAGTCGATCTGGAGGTCAGACCATGGGAATGCAATGCCTCTGCTTTGCAGTGGTGCTCTGTGAAGTGGTCTGGTTGGCTGAAACTGGCCACAGACCACGCACCCTTCAATGTAGTCCTTGACATCCTTTTTCATTCCAGGCCAATAGGCAATTTGTTTTAATGCCGTCAGCGTGGCTTTATCTCCTTTGTGTCCTGCGGACGGGAGATCATGGGCATGAACTAACATCACCCCCCTTTGGTCATGGGGAACCACGAACACAGGTGAGGACGTTGGTCCATGAGCAAAAGTTAGGATGCCCTTGATTAGTTTTAGCTGTTTGCGCAGCTGGTAAAGGACTTTAAGGTCTGGATCGGAATCCAGTTCGTCTTTAGACGGAGTGTTTTTCTCTGGATCAGTCAGGTACAGTATCATGGAGTTGATAGCAGGATCCGACTTCTGTAGTTGGATGATGTCTGGGTCAGTCAGTGCAGGTCGTACAGAGACTGCGTTGTCAGCAGGTCTGGCTGCGGCCTGTGCACGTGTGACTGCCATAACCCTGACTGAAGGTTGTGTTGGCAGAGTCTCGATTAACCAGGAGGGGTCGAAGGACCATAGAGGACCTTCGTCGGCTCCTTCTTTGGCTAAGGAGTCTGCAATGTCATTGTAGTGCTTGTCATCGCCTGGGACTCTAGAATGCCCTGGAACTTTCTTCCAGTAGATCTGTAAGTCGTGTGATGTCACCAAGTGATCACACGCTATGAAAAGCTCTTTGTGTTTGACCACTTTTCTGTCGCTTGTTAGGAAACCGTTCTGTTTCCACACAGCGAGGTGACAAGCGAAACTTAAACGAGCATAGTTAGAGTCAGTGCAGATAACTAGCGTCTTGATGGAGCGTTCTACTACCATCTGGAGAGCTATTAGGATTCCTGCAATCTCAGCATACTGAGAAGTCTGAGAGCCTAATTTGTAGCTGAAAGTTATCTGTTCTTGGTCTTGGAGGAGAACTCCTCCAACACCTGCCCTACAGATTTTGTCGCGGAGGAATGAAGATCCATCCACGTACAATGTTGTCATATCTTTGCAGATATTGTCATCAAAGAAGTGGTGATTCGGGTCTTCGGTTACTGGGGGTTTTACCTCAACCGGCGGCTGGGTGGCTGGCACATCTTGTGTACACTTCTGGCAGATTGCCAAGTCCGTCCCCAGATGAGACTTCTTGTTTTGACCATAACGTATGTCTAGGTCAAAACTTTGAAGCGCCATGAGCCACGTTGCAACACGTGAGTTTGTCACCACACCATCTCTGATGCGTTCACTGTTAAGAAAGGTCACTGGCTGGTGTTGTGTTTCCACAATGATTTTCTGTCCACCAATGTAGCTGGAGAAATGTTTAACTGCCCACACTGTGGTCAGTAAAGCTTTCTCACAGTCTGAGAATCTCAATTCGGGGCCTGCCATCGTTTTGCTGGCGTAGGCTACTACACGTTTGTCTCTGTCGTGTATCTGGTACAGACCTGCACTTATGCAATGAGCTGAGAAGCCCACTTCCAAGTAAAACTCTTTGTTGTAGTCTGGGTAGACTAAACAAGGGGCTGACTTGATCCTGTTTATAAGAGCGTCCATTGCCTGTTGCTGTTTGTCAGTCCAAACAAATGGTACGTCTTTTTTAAGGAGTTCAGTCAGTGGTTTCGCAAGGTCCGCATAGTTTTCGATGAATTGGTTCGAGTAGTTACACACGCCCAGAAAACTTTGTAGTTCTTTGAGATTGGTGGGGACTTTGAGATTGTCGAGGCCTTGGGTGCGAGTCAGCTGTGGTTGTACTCCGTCAGGACCTACAAGTAGGCCAACGTAGTCCACTTTGGTTCTGCACCATTGGCATTTTGACAGTGATATTTTAGCACCAGCAGTTGTCAGCTGATTCAGAACGTGGTCGATCTCAGCCAAATGTGAGTCCAGTGTTGGCTGTCTCAAAAGGACATCGTCCACGTAGATCAGTGTCCCACGCTCGTGGGCGTCTGGACATGCTTTGTTCAAGAAAATGTTGAACTCTGCAGGTGAGTTAGCGTAGCCAAAGGGACACCTGTTAAAGGTGTACTGACGGCCACCAAAAGTGAAAGCTAGTTTGTACTGGTCCTCGGCGCGCACAGGGATGGTCCAAAAACCAGAGGCGACGTCGAGAGTCGAGAAGTACTTACCATTGGTGACCTTGGGCAGTTCCTGTTGGAGTTGCGTCATAGGCCATCTGGATAAGGGAACTTGTTTGTTTAGCTTTCTGTAGTCTATAGTGAGTCTCCACTTACCATTAGGTTTTAACACCGGCCATAAAGGCGCAGAGTAAGTGCTGTTACAGTATCGGATGATACCTTTTTCTAACAGGTCATTAATGATTTCTCTGATAGGTTGATGTGCTGCCAGAGGAATCTTGTACTGTCTGACAAATGCAGGGGGAGCATTAGGCGGGGTTGGGATGCTCACTGTGTGGAGCGTGGTCAACCCACAATCCATCGAGTCAGTTGAGAATGATTTCTCATATTTTAGAAGAACTTTGCGAAGTTTGTCCCTTTCTTCATCAGTTTTCAGGGCGTCGGCTTGGGCGACCACCTGGTCAATCTGTGAAGCAACTGAGAGGGGTTCTTGCTCTTTGGGGAGCTCCAGTGAGTCCCCTTCAGTGTCGTAAAACCTGTCAACAGGTAGTGCACTGTAAGTTTGGGGGCATAGACTGTCTCCTTTGTTGAAACCGAACCTGCGGACAGTGTCCTGGTCGGACTCACTGGGGGAGAAAAGAGCTATGGCCTGTGTTGGTTTCGTGAACAAGACTTGCCCCGTGTGTTGATATGGGATCAAGTTCTCTGGGAGTCCTCCCAGAAATGGAATGCTTAGCTCAAAATCATGAAAATCAGTGGAGATCAACCATCCTAGCTGTGTGTTTTTTGGGATCAGTACCTCTTCTGTGCTTGTGTTGCACACAGCAACAGTCGTGGTCCTGCAGTCGAGGGTCACTTGGAATGTGGCCTCCATGGACAGTCCTAAGTTGAAAAACATAGGAGATGGTTGAAAGTATGCCTGTTTTGTGCTAATAGCTTGTCCTTTCATGATGTGACACATCACCGGCTTGTTCATAACCTGAGGTGGTACCGCAGTGTTATGGCTGTTAGCAATCTGACAGACCTCTGGAATGGTCTGTCCAGCCTTAAGGTTCTCTGTTGTTAGCACAGGAGAGTCCTTTGTGGCTGTGTCTAGTGACCACAGTACATTGTTGTTGATGTCCACTCGGACACCTAACCTTACCAAAATGTCGGAGCCTATGTAGGTTGCATGTGGTAAGTTCGGGACCACGAGGAACGGGTGATCCAGTTCTCGTTGGTTCCAGATCAGTTTCAGGTCAATGATCCCTTTTGCGGTCATTACCTGTTTATCGTTGGGGTCCAACGAAAAGCGGAAAGCCTTTTTGTTCATTTCTAGACCCAACTGTTTTTTAACCAAGGTTCCATAGAAAGCTTGGCTGATCGCTGATTTCTCCGTCCAAGGAGACAAAACAGCATCATCGGTGTGGGATCCTTGGATCTCAACACCTTTGACTACCTGCGGTAGGTAGTGTTCAGTGAGTGCTGACTGTTTCAGCTCGCAGAGGAGGCTCTCTTGTTGGGCCTTTTCTGCCTCACCTGTTGCTGAAGGTTCACTTACCGGGATTGTGCTCTCGTTGGAGGACCCCTTTGTGCCTTCCGCGGTACCTGCTGTTAGACAGTCAGTGTCACCTTGTGTAGGCATATCGATTGGCAGTGGTTGGCTCACTCTGGTCCACATTGTTTGATCACCATAATCTATAATCGCGTCGAAGCGGTTTATAAAGTCTTGGCCAACCAAAAATGGGAATGAGTCAACGGTGGACACGTGTACCGGGTGGTATAGCGTCATTTCACCAATCTGCATATGAACCATGGCTATAGCTGTAAGGGTTGTTCTCGTCTCTGAGAGTCCCTGCAGTACTACAGCACATTCTTTGAGGGGTATTTCCCTGTCAACCCCGCTAGCGGCTATCCTTAGCTCCTTCAACAGTGTGGGAGACATAATGGTTATGTCAGCCCCACCATCCAGGAGGGCCTCTTCTGTGAGGACCCCTTCTAAAGTGATTGACAGGTAAGCCTTCTTAGCGGGCCCCTTCCTGATAATGTTACACAGGAACCTATCAGGTTTTTTTCGACGTTTGTTACGTCTACCATTGTCTGTGTGAATTTCATTCACCTGTACTGGTAGTGCAGTCACACATGGGTCTGAGTGATCGGTCTGTGACGAGTCATTGTCTTTGGTGAGTGCGCTTTCCCCCCCTTTTTCTGATGAGGGGCTCTCGGACTCTGTAACAATGATGTCATGGTTACAGTCAACATCTTGTTGACTGTCTATACCCTGATTGTCAGCATCCTGACCATCAGTATCTTGGTGACTGTCAGCAATCGTGGCATTGCTGTTATTTGTGTGTTCTGAGTCACTATCAATG
>JBBPBX010083377.1:0-15541 GCA_038048925.1 Garcialebias charrua | reverse complement strand
ATCATTACTTGTTTTAAACAATTGTTAGTGCCACCATGCTAGTTAATTTTTTTGTTGAAATTTTTTTTTTTTTTTTATTATTATTATTATTTTTATTTTTTTATGTTTAATTTTTATTTTTTTATCATTAAGGCTTCCAAATAAAATAACTGTACGGACAATTTTTTTAAAGACAATTTACATGTCGAAGCCATTGAAGGGTTCCATGTTAGTCTTTTGACCAGATTAATGATGTAAATGATAAAGGATACCTCAGATCATAAGATGTTATGTAAGCATGTTCCCCTTTGCACAAGATATTAACATTCTTAATTTCACCTATCAAAGTAAAATGGTTAATTTGGTAAAACGTTTGAAAATCCATTTTTGTAAAGGCTTAAATGCAGAATTGTATTGACTTAGCACTTTACTCAGATTTAGTTTTGTACTAAAGTTTAAATTCTTGAACATGGTGAAATGTGTACTCAGATTTACATGTTTAAAATGTTACTATTCCACTATTTTTGCAATAAATTTGTGAAAAATAAATTAAATTGTCATTTTTTGTGTAAGAAACAACAGGTAGTATACAGACAATTATTGTGTAATGTTAAAAAAATCTAATTTATTATTATTATTATTATTATTTACATTTAGTATTTCTAACTAAAAAAGATGAGAAATGAATACTGATAAACATGAGAAACAAATACTGATCATCATGGGTAATGATTACTGATATATATGATTAATGGTTGAGATAATTACTCGTAAACAATGGTTTTAAAAACTTGAGTTGTTTTAGTACAAGATTATCTTTGACACAAGACTTTAAGTAAACAGAGCTTGATTTGTTTTGTTTTTGATTTTGTAAAAACTGGAGATCCCCTCGCAATCGCTTTCCACATTCTGCTTTAGTAATGATTACTAATTTGGGTTTACAGTGTAGACCTTCTAATAGTTTAATGGATTTCTCTAATTCCTCAATACGTTTATTTTCTTTTTTCTTTTTATTTGTTGAATAGGATATTATTTTACCTCTCATGACTGTTTTCCCAGCCTCCCAAAGTGTACATGCTGAAGTTCCTGGCAAGTCATTAAACTCTAAATATGATGTCCATTCTTTATTGCAAAAATTCTTCCTCTTGAAGCAATGATGTATTTAATCTCCAATTTATATTTTTTGTTGTTTCTTTTTTATTATCTAAATTTAGAGTAACTGGTGCATGATCGCTGACAGCAATAGTGTGTATCTTAGTGTCTGAAATGTTGGTCAGCAATGAATTGCTTACTATGAAATAATCAAGACGAGAATATGAGTGATGCACATGTGAAAAGAAAGAATATTCTTTGCTATCAGGGTGAAAAGTACGCCATGCATCGCAGAGTCCATAATCATTCATATACTGTTTAACTATATTTATAGATTGCCAACTGCGTTGAGCTCCCACTGCATTCAGTCTGTCTAATTTGTCATCGAAACCAAAGTTGAGATCACCTCCCATTACTAGTGAGGAATCCATGTGATTTGATAGAGTGGAAAAAAAGTCGTGAAAAAAAGCAGCGTCGTCTACATTCGGCCCATAAATGCTAACTATGCAATAATTTTGTCCAAATATTGATAACTTTAATATTATATATCTACCTTGTGAGTCTATAACCTGATCTAATACTTTGAAGTTAACGTTTTTATGTATTAAAATTGCTACCCCTCTTTGTCTTGAATTATAACAGGCTGAAAATACATTAGGAAACTCAAAAGACTTTAGCTCATCCACAGTTGAGGCCAATTTATGAATTTCTTGGAGAAATACAACATCTGCCTTTAGTCTTTTAATCTGGTTAAAAATCCTATATTTTTTACTTTGGCTACCGGCTCAATTAATGTTCCATGTGACAAACCCTAAGCTATGGACAAGTTTAACGGCAGTCATTAAAGTAAACGGTGTGGTGTACAAGATTATAAAAAGTTTCCTGTCAGTTATAAACCTGAATGTCTGAAGACAACTCCTGTCTGTCCATCCTCAGCTCAGGTGCTCATGAACAAGTCTTATGATTCATATTTCTTGTTATTTTACCTGGTGACTAAAGATGAACACTGTTCTCTTATGGTCCTGTAGAGATATTCTTTGTGGAGAACACAGTAGCAGTGTATCCCAGATGGCCAAGAAACGTCGCACACTGGGCCCTGGTGAACATCAGAGGATAGCTACAGAGGTGAGAAGCTAAATGCATGATGTACCTTAAGTCTTTTACAATGTTTTTCATCATAGTAGTTCTGTATTGTGAAAAAGTGAGGAGCTCTAGTCTTTACAAGTGCAATGTGAATTTGAATTGTTGCTATTAAATAATAATAATAATAATGTCACATTTTTGTCATCCGTGTATGTTTCCATACAAGACGAAATTTGACTCTGCATTTAACCCAATCACCACCAGGTGGAGCAGTGGGCAGCTATAGAAAGCGCGCCGGGGCAAATGTACACATATACTCATAAAATAAATAGTTGTTAGATGTTAAATAATTAGAAAGCTGATTAATAGCCATTTCCCTATCCTCTTGGCTATCAGGAAAAATAAATATTGTCCATGCCCAATATTTTATTATTTATATGGAAGAGAAAAGTGCCAAAACCCACCCTTTCATATTTAGCATAATTGAAAAGCACAAAATCAGTCAGAGAATCTTTATTGTCATTTGCACCACATGTGGTACATGTGATGAAACAAGATTATGTACACAGGGTCCCAGTTACATCCAACAACATCTAAGATATGAACTAAGAAAAACATCTACTAAAAATACACTAAGCACTAATATCATAGAAAACATTACTCCAAACAGCAGCACAAACATGAGTCTGTATGAGCAGATGGGCACGAATGAACACAGCAACATGGAACAGATCAGCAGCAACATGTGATATTTCAAAGTGATTCTTCTGGTTAGAGATTCATGAGTCTAACAGCCTCAGGGTAGAAGCTGTTCCTCAGTCTCTGTAGAGAGCAAAAGGAGTTCATTCAGTAATATGCTGTGGGTGGGATATATTCATGTGTACAGTTGTCCTCCAAGGAGGACAAATTTAAACTGCTGTTAGTCAGGAGGATATTGTATTAAAGTGGTGCATTCATTTTTTAGGTTTGTGACACCATATTGGCCCATGTAAAACGAAGATTTACCTTCACAAATCATCTGATCAGTGCTACGCTGCTGCAGGCAGACAGATTCCAGCAGTACCACAGTCATTTCCCTGAAGCAGCACTGAACTCCACCATGGAGGCGTACCCAGTGCTGAACAAGAACAAGCTGAAAACTGAACTGGCTCTCATCTACAGCGATGAAGATTTCAGGAGCTGCAGTGGTGCTGTGGCTCTGTACCAGCTCTTCATGGGGAACAATCTTCATGACACCTTCTCAGAGACTGTGACTCTGCTGAAGATCCTCATCACAACTCCCATGACTACAGCTAAATCTGAGAGGTGCTTCTCAATACTGAAGAGAATAAAGATCTTCCTCAGGAACACATTGTCACAGGATCGTCTCAATGCATTGGCCATGCTCTCTATTGAGAAAAATCTTGTCAAAGTCATCCCTGACTTCAACAGAGTCATTGAGAAATTTGCTTCTCTCAAGGATAGAAGGGCAAAATTTATGTACAAAATGTGGAACACTGCTTTTGTTGAAATAGTTAATTTAACCACACAGTGTGATACCTTAGCGTTTAGAGCTGAAACACTACAGAGGGTGGTGCAAACAGCAGAGAACATCACTAGTAGCAGTCTCCACAAAAAGAACATCTATCACAGACATCTGTGTAAAGCACACAGCATCATCAAGGATCACATCCACTCTGCACAAGGGCTCTTCCATCTACTACCCTCGGGCAGACAATACAGGAATCTGTCATCACACACAAAAAGACTAAAGGACAGCGTCAGATTACTGGTCTCTCAATAAATAACACTAAACAACTGGCAATAACTTTGCACCAAGCCACATCTGTGACAACTAATATTAGATTGTGACAGTAATTATGTGCAATATATATATATATATATATATATATATATATATATATATATATATATATATTATATTATATATATATATATATGTAGCTTATATTACAACCTTGAAATACTTATTCATTTAAATACATCCTGTTGCACCGTTGAAATTCTACCATGTTGTTTTTTACTATGTTTGTAGGACCTTGTAAATATCATAATTACTTTTTCATTTGTAGGTACTTTATTTTTGTACCTTTATTGCATGCTTTAGTATTTTTTTGTTTGTTCTTTGTTGTTTTAGTGAGTCAAATTGGTTGTTCTCATTCTGAGCATTTCATTGTACTGTTGGCCTTGTTTTAATCTGCATTTGATAAACACCATAAAAAACTTGAAACGTTTTTTTTTTTTTGTTGAGAAAATAATTTTTCATACTTTTACTCAATTTTCATACTTTTATACTATTATGAAAAAACTCAGGACAGTGTTACACTTTTTTTAAACTATTTTATGCTTATGTTTATTAAATGTTTTAGTGTTTAGTGTTTAGATGGTTACTGTTGCACCGAGGGACTGAGAGAAACGCAATTTCGGTCCTGTGTACCGGTATGTCCTGTACATATTGCAGTTCTGACAATAAAGTTGACTTTGACTTGACTTTGACTCTTCTTCACCAAGCATGAAGACGACAATGGGAAGGAAAACCCCCTCATGAAGAAGAAACCTTTAGCAGAACTAGGCTCAGGACAAGCGGCCATCTGCTTTGACCGGCTGGCTTTGAGAGAAACAGATACATAATGGCAGGCAAGAATCACATATTAAGATAAAAATAGTATAAAATGAAAACTATTCAATTTTAACATTTAATTTTAAGAAATGAGGTATATTTGTCCTCTAGTAGTTTAAGCCTATAGCAATATAACAAACCAACCCTAACAATAGGATTTATCAAAAAGGAAAGTCTTAAGCCCAGTCTTAAATTGGACAATGTGTCAGCCTCATGGACAGAAACTGGAAGTTGGTTCCACAAGAGAGGAGCTTGATAACTGAAAGATCTTCTGCCAATTCTGCATTTGGAAACTCTAGGAACCGCAAGTAAACCTGCAGTCAGAGTGAAGTGCTAAGAGAAGTTATGTGTCATGTTCATTTAGAAAACATCAGATCTACACTAAAATGATCTGTTGAAAGATTTTGGGACACATGGCAGCCATTTATATCTTATATTGAAAGCCTGTCTGACATAGGGGTGGGGTGGGAGGGGGTTTTGTTGTATGTTTTGTGTGTGTGTGTGTGGGGGGGGGTGTATGTGTGTGTGTGTGTGTATGTGTTCTGAAAATAAAAATTATTTAACACATTGTGGACTCAAGGCAGCTTTTGGCTTAATTTTTTGCTGATGCCATTTGTTGGAGATGTTCAGAGTTTTGGTTTTGGCTCTGAGTCACATTTACTGCAGGTATGAAACATTTTCCCAGGCTCTTCGTTTTCCCAGGCTCTTCGTCAAGTGTCACTTATGGAAAAGCTTGCAGTGTTACTCAAACAGTGGAGGACACCTCTAGATAACTCAGAGTGGCACCTTACACCAAGCTGCTCAGTCAACCAAAGAGTGACTGACTCTTATGTGCAGTGTTGCAGCTTAGTGCACAAAAAATGAGACTGCAATGACAGAAATCCAACTTTAGATCCCATGTCACACAAAGTCTATTCCCATTTGTCTTGTTCAATTTTCCAAAACTTTTTTTTACAAGAAGAGAGTGTGAGGAAACTTAAAGCAAACTGATGATAACCAGCAAAGACCAAATTTGTAGGACATTTCCAAACAAGAATACTGCTGCCAATGGTACATAATACGTCTGTCGCTAAACTGTCAGAGCAATTAAAATTAAAAGTATGTATTCCCTCACACAACAACCCTGAAAACATGTGTCAATTAAGTACTGTATATACATGACTGTGGGGGAGTAAAAGGTCAATTGTTAGACTGATGGTCCTCCTTTTACATGTGAATATCTAGTTTCTGTAAGTCCCCAGCAGACTGGTTTGATCCACTTTGAATAGGTAGTATTTATATAAATGAGTTTGTGGCAGGTCTCAGACTGATGAAGTCTTTTGGATGAATGATGAAACGTCTTTTTCTGGCAAACATTCTGGCAACAACAAATAATACACAAACAAACAAAGAATAGCAATTCCACATTGTGCATGATTTAGTGTAGTGAACCAACTCCTGGAATGTATGGCAGAAGTCAGAGCATGGATGTCACAGAACGTTTTACATTTTAATGAGAAAAAGACAGTGGTCTTGTTGTTTAAGCCCAGCGATGGTTCCAAAGTCCATGCTGATCCGGGTCATTTAAACAAATATCTGACTGAGACAACAACTAACCTGGGTGTAAGGCTGGACAATGATTTTAAAATAGATGCACAGATTAAATCAGTGATCAAGTCCAGCTTTTATCACTTGAGACAACTGACCAAGGTGAAACCATTCCTGTCACATTATTTTGAAATTTGAATCCATGCTTTCATCATGCCATTTGTTGGAGATGTTCAGAGTTTTGGTTTTGGCATTATCATTTGTTATCATTATACCATACCATACCATACCAGCTTTATTTATAGAGCACTTTAAACACCTACAGGACCAAAGTGCTGTACACACAACAAAACAATCACAATCAGGTAATAAAATAATTAAAATAAATAAAAGTCACATAATAAAAGTTGAGGAATCATACACTCAGATAAAACAAGCGACTAAAATTATTAAAAGTCAACATCGCAGATGGTGTCATAGGCCAGGGAGAAGAGATGGGTTTTAAGAAGAGATTTAAAAACAGACAGGGAAGAGGCCTGTCTGATGTTCAAGGGAAGGTTGTTCCACAGTTTAGGAGCTGCCACAGCAAAAGCACGGTCTCCTCTGAGCTTGCGTTTTGTCTTTGGGACACTCAGGAGCAGCTGATCACATGACCTGAGGGATCGAGAGGGTGCGTATGGCTGCAGCAACTCGGACAGATAGGGCGGGGCAAGACCATTTTGCGCTTTAAAAGCAAATAAAAGAACTTTAAAATGAATCCTGTAATGTACGGGCAGCCAGTGCAGGGAGGTTAAAACAGGAGTAATGTGGTCAAACTTTCGTGTGCCAGTTAAAAGTCGTGCAGCGGCGTTCTGTACCCTCTGAAGCTGAGAGATACATGAATCACTGATTCCTATATAGAGTGCATTACAGTAGTCCAGCCGTGTGGTCACAAAGGCGTGAACTACTGTTTCAAAATTCTGCTTGGAAAGAATTGGCTTCACCTTAGCCAGCTGCCTCAGGTGGAAAAAACTAGTTTTAACAACTGCTCTGATGTGGTTTTCAAATTTTAGTCCTGCATCGATCTTGACCCCCAGGTTTGTAACAATAGGTCTGATGTATTGAGCCAAGGAACCAACATTGACCTTGGGAGTCTCAGTTGAGCTTCCAAAAACCATCACCTCAGTCTTCCCCTCATTAAACTTTAAAAAGTTCACAGCCATCCAGGCTTTGATGTCCTCCAGACATGAAAACAGAGGGGCCAGAGAGTTGGAGTCCTTTTTCTGAAGCGGGACATAAATCTGCGTATCATCCGCATTATGTTATCATTATGGAAATGATAACAATAGAAATAATAAACAAAAACGATAAAAACACAATAATAAGTTGTGTATATAGATCACCAGGATCAAATATAGAAATATTCACTGATAAAATCTTGGAGCTATTGGAGAAGAGTTTTAATAAAAAAGTTTTTTTGTGTGGAGACTTTAACATTGATATGGGAAATAAAACAGATTCAAATAACATCAGTACATTTATAAATTCAATGTACAGTTTAAATATGTATCCGTTGATATCCAAGCCAACAAGAATTACAACTCATAGTGCCACAATAATTGATAATATTTTCACAAATATAACAAACGGAGAGGTGATAGGTGGTATTTTAACGACCGACTTAAGTGATCATTTACCAGTTTTCACAATCTATAAAAATGATCAAAGTATCACAAAAGCAGTTAAAACAAAGAAAAAGATCATAAACACATCAAAAAAAGTTTTGGAAAAATTAAAAGAGGATCTAGATAAACAAGACTGGAATGATGTGTATGTTGATGATGTGAACAGATCATATGATGAGTTTATGAATATCTTGGAAGCTCTGTATGAAAAAAATTGTGTGCAAACAAATTATACAAAGAGAAATATCGTTGACCAACCATGGATGACAAAAGGGTTGAGAAATGCTTGTAAAAAAAGAATTATTTGTATTCATGTTTCTTGAAATTGCGAAGTCAGAACGCTGAAGAAAAATATAAAAAGTATAAAAATAAATTAGTAGGGATTATAAGGAAACATAAGAAAGAATATTATAGTAAATTATTAGATAAAAGTAATGGTGATATGAAAGCAACATGGCGAGTAATGAATAGTGTTCTGAAGAATCATAAAGCAAAAACTGGTATTTCAAAATATTTTGTAAAAGACAACGATGAAGTTCATGATGAAAATGAAATTGTAAATGGATTTAATCAATATTTTGTGAATGTTGGATCAAGCCTTGCAGCTAAAATACCAAAAGTAGATAATAATGTGAGCCATTCAATTACAGGTTGTGCAAACAGTATTTTTCTAAATGGAACTAACAAAGAGGAAATAATGAATGTAGTAAAAAATCTTACAGACAAGAGATCAAAAGACTGGGTGGACATGGATATGATGTTTGTAAAGGACATAATGAGTCATGTTATTGAGCCGTTTACATATATATGTAATTTATCATTTTCAACAGGAATATTTCCAGATAATATGAAAGTAGCTAAGGTAGTTCCTCTTTTTAAAAATGGTGATAAATGTGTGTTCAACAATTATAGACCTATATCCTTGTTACCACAGTTTTCAAAAATTCTTGAAAAACTATTTGTGAACAGACTAGATCAATTTATAGATAAACAAAATATTCTAAGCAACAGTCAGTATGGGTTCAGAGCTAAAAACTCTACATCAATGGCTCTCATGGAATTAATGGAACAAATAACTACTGCTGTCGATCAAAAACAATATTGTGTCAGTATTTTTGTTAATTAAAAAAAAGCATGTGATACTATTGATCACACCATTCTCCTTGAAAATTTGAACAAATACAGTATGGTATTAGAGGACCAGCATTACAGTGGGCAAAGGTGGGCACAGACCGCTAGAGAGCGCTAAAGCGCTAATCCGCTTACAGCGGACCTAAATTATTTGTCAGCGTTTTTGTGGTTTGACTAACTTTTATAATTCATAAGCGGATTTGTGCTATTTTTATTTAAAATGCAGTACCGCTAATAACTAATTATCTATCAGTAAAAACAAAAAAACTTATTTACAGGCTCTCGCTGGCTCTCGTAGCTGCTTTTTCCCCCATTGGTGCAAGTACACCGGGAGCAGAGAGGAGGGAGGGGGAGCAGAGGGGAGAACAGACGCGGATCTACCATGTAGGCAAATGATGCCGTTGCCTGGGGCTCCCAATCAGCAGGGGCCCCGCCGCGCCCCGGCCAGTCACCTACATCCCTAACATTGCTCATGCTTGTTAATGTACATTTAACATAAAAATAATTATAGTTACGATGAAAACGATCATTAAAAACGCAATACAAAAACCGGTCGATTTCTGTATCCCCCTACTAAAAATGGACTATTCCATCTTGACATCTTCCGGGTCAGAGGTGAACTCGGGGGCTAATTCTGTGGCTAGCTGGTTGCGCTCGGTGTGTTCATAAATCATGGGAGAACCCCGCTGTATCAAGCTAAATTAACGCGGCCGGAGGATTGTATTGTGTGTTTTGTGTCACCACTCGACGGTGAGTCGTTCGTTTTATGTATTTGGGTTCTTTTTATGAAATAGAAATGCAGTGGCGACACGCCCATGTATTTGAGATTTAAAAGTGGTCTTAGTGATTAAAAGATCATTCTCTTTTTGTTAATTTTGTGGCCGAATAGAATATATATACGTAAAGTATTAAATAAATCCTTTGATTTTTGTAATTTCATCCTTTTAGGATCATTTTAGTTACTTTTCATTAAATCTGTTGACTGCCTATAGAAATTTTGATAACAGTTTAGTCCTGTGTATAAAGTAATGCTAATTTTTGTTTTGTTTATGACCTTGTTTAGGTCAGGGTTTTTTTCACCCCCTGTTCCCACCCAGGATGGCAAGCAACCGGATCCCCGCAGCTGTGCGGTAGGACTTAAATTGCACCAAACTATTTGTTTTTTTCTGGACATATTACCCTGGATCATGAACTACAAACTACCAGATTATTGATTGATGGACCTTTAATCATCCGGGATTCAAGAACTGATTTAAAATAGAAAAAAAAAAGAACTCTTGGGTGTAATCAGGGTCTGTTTTGTTGTGTGTATTTTGTCTATTGGTTATACTCAAAGAAAATGATTATTATTACAAACAATCCCACTGAGCAAGGTGACGTCTATACGACGTCTTTTTCAGGTCATTTCTGGACGTCGAAATCAGGTCCCTGGAAGGTCGAAAACGTTACGCCAGATGACGTCTTTTCCCCGACGTCTTTTAGACGTCTTTTTTCCGACGTCCAAAAGACGTCTATATTCCTGACGTCTAAAAGGCGTCTACATTAGACGTCTATATTCCTGACGTCTAAAAGGCGTCTACATTAGACGTCTATCTGACGTCAATAACTTACTGTATTTAGCTTATTCTAATTAGGCTATTATATTTAACTTATTTTAGTCACTTTACATGCTGCTTGTTCATGCTATGCATATAAAAAGTATAATGAATCTACTTTAAAATTGCGTTGAGGCAAACAAATCTAGGGAAATACTTTGACCATCCGCAGCTTTAAAATCCTACAAACAGTTGGATTAAGTTTTACAAATCACTCCATAAATTTTACCTTTATCCTGTTTATTTAACACAATTTAAAGGAACAGCATAACACATAAAATTGAGAATTCCACCTTTGGTAACTTAAAAAAAAAGCTTTACATTACGGAACTTATCAACTGGTGGCAACACAAAATACACAAACAAATCTATAAAAGTACACAGCTCACTTGGGTCTGTACTTCACATATTTTTTTTTTTTTTAAATGCCTTCATTCTTTGGCCGTACTTAACATAAACAATAATAATTTTTTAACATGCCTTCATTTTTGGTCTGTACTTAACAATTTTTTTTTAACATGCCTTCATTTTTCTTTTTGATATAGCAGGCAGGAACAAGATAAATAAAAAAGCTGTATACAATTACAGTCCCCTCACCACAAAAATAATCTGTACAAAGTGTGCTGGTCATAATATTTTAAATAAGTTGTTTTATTTCAGGAATTCCATTCAAAAAGTGAAACATTCATTACACACAGACTGATATATTTCAAATGTTTATTTATTTTAATGTTGATTAAAACTGACAACCAATGACAACCCTAAATTCAGTATCTCAGAAAATTAGACTACTACTTGAGCTCAATAAAAATAAAGTATTTTTATAAATGTTGGCCAACTGAGATGTATGAACATGAAATGTACAATATGTACATCTTTCAATAGTTGGGGCTAAGGACCATGCTACCATGTTAATACTTTTCAGTTGGCCAACATCTATAAAAATCATTTTTTAATTGATCTCAAGTAATGTAATTTACTTATAATGAATTTGGAGTTTTCATTAGTTGTCAGTTATAATCATCAGCATTAAGATTATTTTTAAATATATCAGTCTGTGTGAATGAATAGGGAGTGGTGGCGCAGAGGTTAAGAAGGTGAGCTTGTGATCGGAAGATCGCCGGTTCAAGCCCCGGTACCGACAACAGCAAAAAGATGTGGGTGGGACAGGTGAAGCGGTCACACCTGTCTCTACCCTCATCTGCCCCACTCTGGGCCCTTGAGCAAGGCCCTTAACCCACACCATCTGCTCCCCCGGGAACCCTAGATAGCAGCTCTCTGCTCCACACAGAGAGCTGTGGTAGCCCGGTGGTCTGTGGTTGTGTCAGGAAGGGCATCCGGTCCGGCGTAAAAACAATTGCCAAGTCTTCATGCGACTAGTTCGCTGTGGTGACCCCTAACGAAGGGAGAAGCCGAAAGAAAAAAAAAAAAAAGTCTGTGTGAATGAATATACAGTAATACTGTATAGAAGTTTTACTTTTTGAATGGAATTACTGAAATAAATAACTTTTTCACAATATTCTAATTTTATGCCCAGCACCTATTTGCATCTCCCCCCCAAAAATGTGTTCCTCAGTTCTGTGTGAGCCCGTATCCTCCACTTCTATGTGGCACGTTTTAAATGTCCTGTGTGACCCTATGTCCTCCACCTCTTTGGGGTGCATTAAATGTCCAGTGTCCATTTCTTTGTGGTGCATTAAATGTCCAGTGTCCACTTCTTCGTGGTGCATTAAATGTCCAGTGTGAAAGCCCCACCTCCACTTCTTTGTGGCACATTTTTTCATTCAACCTTTATTTATACAGGCTAGCCTCGTTGAGCCACAGGGACTCATTTACAAGAGGGACCTGTCTCACTCACACCCAAGGTCATAGAGTCACCATCAGTCTAACATGCATGTTTTTGGACTGTTGGAGGAAACTGGAGCACCCGGAGAAAACCCATGCATGCACGGAGAGAACATGCAAACTCTACCCAGAAAGGCCCCCGGACCGGGATTTGAACCGGGGACCTGCTCGCTGAGAGGCAGCAGCTCTACCAGTTGTGTTAATTGTCCAGTGTGAGCCCATGTCCTCCTTTGCATGTTTTAAATGCTCTGCAGCATGAGTCCTTATAAAATCCTGTTGCTGCAGAATCTCCATTCATGATTCCATCTGCATTTGCAAAAAAACAAACAAAAACAAAAAGTAATTAGCAATATGCAAAGGCAATCTGGAAAATGCAGTGTCTTGCTGGGATCTCCCTGATTAATAAATAAATAAATAAAAACATCCATCCCAGCAAATGTCAGAGTCAGAAAGTCTTTATTGTCATTTGCACCGCATGTGGTACATGTGATGAAAACGAGATTATGTACACGGGGTCCCAGTTACATCCAACAACAAATGCAAGAGAAAAACAGTAATAACATCTAGAATTAACTACGAAAAACATCAACTAGTAATACACTAAGCCTAATATAGTGGGAATAAACTGCAGCACGAACATGAGTCTGTATGAGCAGATGGTCACAGGTGAACACAGATGAACACAGCAACAAGAAAACAGATCAGCATCAGTATGATGTGACATTTTGCAGTGTTTATTTTTTATTTTATTTTTATTTATTCATGAGTCTAACAGCCTCAGGGTAGAAGCTGTTCCTCAGTCTAGTGGTTCTACACTTGATGCTCCTCAACCTCCGTCCTGAGGGGAGTGGGGCAAAGAGTGAGTGTGCTGGATGAGTGAGGTCTTTCATGATGCAGGTGGCTCTTTTCCTGCATCTGGAGGTGTAAATGTCTGTGATGGTGGGGAGACTGACTCCAACAGACTTCTGTGCAGCCTTCACCACTCTCTGCAGAGCTTTCCTCTCTTCAACTGTGCAGCCTCCATGCCACACGTTGATGCTGGAGCACAGGATGCTCTCCACTGCACACCTGTAGAACGAGGTGAGAACTGAGCTGCTCAGACCAGCACGTCTCAGTCGTCTGAGGAAGTAGAGTCTCTGATGACCTTTCTTGATCAGGCTGGTGGTGTTGTTGCTCCAGCTGAGATTATCATTCAAGTGTACACCCAAGTATTTGTAGCTGGAGACCACTTCCACTGCAGACCCACCTATTTTCAGTGGGGCGTGGGTGTGTTTGTTCCTTCTGAAGTCCACAATCATCTCATCATTAGTATAAAAAAAAAAAAAAAAATTAAGTATGATATAGTTTGTGTATTAGTTAGAAAAAGAATTATTCATTTTGTGATGTAGTTTGTGTATCAGTTAGAAAAATTAAGTAGAATTATTCATTTTGTGATCTAGTTTATGTATTACAGTTAGAAAAATAAGTAGAATTATTCATTCTGTGATGTTACTTGAAGGTTATCATTGGTTGAACAAACTGTGAAATAAGGGGCAGATATAATAAGATTTCATCTTCTTTCTGCTCCCTTCATTTTATCCAACTTGTATTCTTGTATCTGATGAAACTGTCTTGTATTGTTCTTTTAAAATGAATGAATAAACATCAATCAATCAATCATCTCCTTCGTCGTCTTCACATTCATGTGAAGATTATTCTCTTTGCACCAGCTCTCCAGATGTTCCACCTCCTGTCTGTAGCTGGACTCATCATTGTTTGTGATGCATCCCACCACCGCTGTATCATCTGCAAACTTAACAATATGACAGCCTGGAAGTGTGGCTGTACAATCATATGTTGATAGGTGGCTTTGAATTTTTGTTTTTGCCAATCACTTATAACACTAGTTAACACACTAACACACATTATTATTTATTAACCTTTATTTAAGCAGGCAAATCCCATAGAGATCACAGATCTCTTTTTCAAGGGAGGCCTGGACCTGAAGGCCGAACATGCATGTTTTGGATCTGTTGGAGGAAACCGGAGTACTCTGATAAAACCCACGCAAGCACGAGAAGAACATGCAAACACCACACAGAAACACTCCAGGTCCAACCGGGGATAGAACCCAGGACCTTGATGTGAGACAACAGTGCTAACCACTGAGACATCGTGCTGCCAAATTTGAGCACATCAGTTAAAAAATTGCTGCAAAACGCACTCGAGTTGCCAAACATTTTCATATCTATGGGGTGCCATTAGCAAAGTTACAAAAATCAACAACAATATTTTAGTTTAGAGAAAACAAAATTTTCCAGTCATATTTCAACCATGTTATTAATACACGTCGTTCTAAATTAAATATTTAATTTGATAGCTAAATACTTAGTTTACAAAACTAAATACTGAACTTGCAAGTAAAATATTTAGTTCAGATGGTTAGTGGGTGGGTGAGCGTGTGTTGATACATACCTATCAAGAAATTTGTAGACAAAGTCCTTGGTGTGCTTCCTCCAATTCTGGAAATCTGCAGAACCTGTTGAAATAAATCCATGATACAGTTCACTGACACTTCCAAGTGTTTGGTTGTACAGTACTGCGTTATGCTCGGCTTTCCTCCAGACTTGTAAAACCTACCAGGGTAGCAAATTTGGAGTCACGAGGTGCTCCTCTCTCACAAAATCCTCCATGGTCTCTATCCTCTTTGGAACAGCTGAAAAGGTGGGATGTACACGGTGTAGGCGATCGCCGAGGTCAAAGAAGTTGAATACGCTGAAACACTGGGGGGGGGGAAATAAAACAAAAACACACATTTCTTGATTATAATCTCTCCAACAGCAAGGTGGCTGTGGTTGATCATTTTTTTCCAAGTGTCTCACTGCTAACTGTTCAATACTTACCATCCTGAGGCAATGGGAATGCCCATCTTCCAATTT
This sequence comes from Garcialebias charrua, assembly GCA_038048925.1. Lineage (NCBI taxonomy): Eukaryota > Metazoa > Chordata > Actinopteri > Cyprinodontiformes > Rivulidae > Garcialebias > Garcialebias charrua. The sequence goes on along the minus strand of JBBPBX010083377.1, from coordinate 87 downwards.
CTGATCTGGAAGTGGCATCGGTTTTCCATGAAAAAAATAAAATAAAATAAAAATTATTTTGCAAGGCCTGATAAAATAAACAATGGT
>JBBPBX010083375.1:0-15541 GCA_038048925.1 Garcialebias charrua | reverse complement strand
GACGGTCAGCCAATGGGGAAGCTTGTTTTGTCAAATCAGACATGAACTGGACCCACAGGTACCAAACTCTAACCTAAACCCTAAACCTAACTCTGACCTTTGGCCTTAAACCTAACCTGGACTCTTGACCCTAACCCTCTGACCCTTGACACTAAATTTGACTTATACCTCTGACCATGAGACTCCTGACCTTTGACCCTGGACTTGGACCCTGACAAGGACTCCTGGCATCACCAGATACTCTCGCTCTTCGAAGCACCTTGATGGGTTGGGTCGTAATGGGAGGCCTGGGTGAGGTGATGGGGGTCTGTGCCTGGGGAGCCAGTGCAGAGATGGACAGACAGAATTAAAATAGTTTTAATCTAAACTGTCCGGTAAAACACACTTCATGTCCTCAGCTTCACTTTCAAGTGGGATCATTGCAACACAGAACCATACAAGAATGCTGGTTTTGCAAAACAGGACATTAAACTGAGTAAAACACAGAACATTTCACAAACTGCACAATGACACTGACATCTCACAACCCCAACAGGATGTGATGTCACATCACTGCAGAATGCTCAGAGCAGCAGATATAAACTTATAATCCTGTTTTAGAGTCCTCTTGTTTGAACCGTGAATCAGTTTAAAATGTTGGTGTTGGAAACATCACTGCAGCTGCAGGAGAGGAAATACCTGCCAGCAGATGTTAACATCTGCTTCTCACTGCAAGTGGCGTTGCTTTTTTACACAATTTTATATGACAACAGGTGAAACTGATGTTTTGTATTTAATCATTCTCATAAATGCTCAAATAGGTGGGAAGAAGGTTTAAGGTCAGAAAACACACAAAAACCTTTGAAGTGAATAAAGCAGCCATCTGAGACTCAGTCAAGGGCAGCAGCTCAGTCATACACACTGTGTGTGTGTGTGTGTGTGTGCTGAAGAATGTGAGCTAACGCACGGTTGGCATGGAAACAAGGTATCCTTAGAGTCTGCAGAGATCTGCATCCTCCTCCTGACAGACAGACAGACAGACAGACAGACAGACAGACAGACAGACAGACAGACAGACAGACAGACAGACAGACAGACAGACAGACAGACAGACAGGCCTGCACGAGGCACACATGCACAACCTTGAATTTTGGTGATGGTGTGGTGGCGATCGAACACGTTACTCTGTTTCACTGTGAAGTTATTTTAGTCCCACTTGAAATGGAATAAACATCTTTCAGATTTATTTCAATTATATTAGAATTTAAAAAAAATCTTCTTTTTTATTTAATGCTTCATTTATTTCCAAGTGATAAACTGAAGCTAAAACTGAAACTGACGTCTAAAGTGAAAACCTGTCAAGCCAGAAGTGCAAAAAGAACAACGCAGTCTCAGTTTGTAGGCCCTGACCCAAGAATGCCCCTGATGTTGGATGCTGTCTATCATGGTGCACCCTGCAGATGTTGGATGCTGTCTATCATGGTGCACCCTGCAGATGTTGGATGTTGTCTATCATGGTGCACCCTGCAGATGTTGGATGTTGTCTATCATGGTGCACTAAGATTCATAACTGGCTGTGATTATCGTACCCACCACTGCACCCTGTATTCACTGGTTAACTGGACATCATTAACTTCACACAGACTCTTCCACTGGTACATTTTCATCTTTAAATCACTTCTTGGTCTGCTGCCCTCATACATCTCCTCCTACATGTCTCTGTGTGAGTGCAGCTACAGTGTGCGCTCTCAGGACATGATTACCTGCAGTGTTCCCTCAGTGAGGACTGAACTTGGAAAAAGGACCTTCTACTCTGCTCCTGTTTCCTGGAATATCTTACAAAAACATCTGACCTCTCAGACCTGAACCTCTCTAAGTGGCTTCAAACATCTGTTAAGTTCATGGAAAAATCAATGCAGACATGTTCCTGTTTTTAGTTTTTTACATCACTTTATAATCTAGCTGTTTTTGTTTCATTTTTTATACCATTTTATTTTCACTTGTTCTTCTCAACTGAATACTTTGTTTTGTGATTGTCCCCTTTTGTCATCATTCTTTGTTAAAACCAGGTCTCTCTTGTAAATGAGTCCCCGGGGCTCATTGGGACTAACCTGTATAAAAAACTTATATTCAAAATAAATAAAAATCTCTCGTGGCAGCAAAACTGACACAAACCCATGAGCAATATGAGGGACGAGGAGACAAAGAACCAGCTAACAACCTAAAACATGGTGATGTACTGTATTGGTAACAGGCTGTTCACTCAGCAGCAGCTTTGCAGCAACTTCAAAAAACATTCAAAAATTTTACAGGTCATTACTGGAGAAGATATAGTGTGTTAATATTTTTGATATTGTATAAAGTCTCCCTGGGCTGCCACCTTACCGTGGTGGAGGGGTTTGAGTGTCCCAATGATCCTAGGAGCTATGCTGTCAGGGGCTTCATGCCCCTAGTAGGGTCACCCAAGGCAGACAGGTCCTAGGTGAGGGACCAGACAAAGCGCAGCCCAAAGACCCCTTATGATGAGTTCAATTAATGGAAACAATGTTCCCTCGCCCGGACGCGGGTCACCGGGGCCCCACTCTGGAGCCAGGCCCGGAGGAGGGGCACGTTGGCGAGCGCCTGGTGGCCGGGCTTTTACCCATGGAGCTCGGCCGGGCACAGCCCGAAGAGGAGACGTGGGTCCCCCTTCCCATGGGCTCACCACCTGTGGGAGGGGCCAAAGGGGTCGGGTGCATTGTGGAATGGGTGGTGGCCGAGGGCGGGGACCCTGGCGGTCTGATCCTCGGCTACAGAAGCTGGCCATTGGGACATGGAATGTCACCTCTCTGGTGGGGAAGGAGCCTGAGCTAGTGTGTGAGGTTGAGAGGTTCCGGCTAGCAATAGTCGGACTCACCTCAACGCATGGCTCTGGCTCTGGAACCAGTTTCCTTGAGAGGGGTTGGACACTCTTCTACTCTGGAGTTGCCCCTGGTGAGAGGCGCCGAGCAGGAGTGGGCATACTTGTTGCCCCCCATCTTGGTGCCTGTACGTTGGGGTTCACCCCGGTGAACGAGAGGGTAGCCTCCCTTCGCCTACGTGTGGGGGGACGGGCTCTGACTGTTGTTTGTGCCTATGCGCCAAACGGCAGCGCAGATTACCCACCCTTTTTGGAGTCCTTGGAGGGGGTATTGGAGGGTGCGCCTCCTGGGGACTCCCTTGTTCTGCTGGGGGACTTCAACGCTCACGTGGGCAATGACAGTGAGACCTGGAGGGGTGTGGTTGGGAGGAACGGCCCCCCTGATCTGAACCCGAGCGGTGTTCTGTTGTTGGACTTCTGTGCTCGTCATGGATTGTCCATAACAAACACCATGTTCAGGCATAAGGGTGTCCATATGTGCTCTTGGCACCAGGACACCCTAGGTCGCAGTTCGATGATCGACTTTGTTGTCGTCTCATCTGATCTGCGGCCGCATGTCCTGGACACTCGGGTGAAGAGAGGGGCGGAGCTGTCAACTGACCACTACCTGGTGGTGAGTTGGCTCCGATGGTGGGGGAGGATGCCGGTCAGACCTGGCAGACCCAAACGTATTGTGAGGGTCTGCTGGGAACGTCTGGCAGAGTCTCCCGTAAGACGGAGCTTTAACTCCCACCTCCGGGAGAGCTTTGAACACGTTCCGAGGGAGGCGGGGGACATTGAGCCCGAGTGGGCCATGTTCCGCGCCTCTATTGTCGAGGTAGCTTATCAGAGTTGTGGCCGCAAGGTTGTTGGTGCCTGTCGTGGTGGCAATCCTCGAACCCGGTGGTGGACGCCAGCGGTGAGGGATGCTGTCAAGCTGAAGAAGGAGTCCTATTGGGCCTTTTTGGCCTGTGGGACCCCGGAAGCAGCAGATAGGTACCGGCAGTCCAAGCGGCATGCGGCTCGGGTGGTTGCTGAGGCAAAAACTCGGGCGTGGGAGGAGTTCGGAGAGGCCATGGAGAATGACTTCCGTACGGCTTCGAGGCGATTCTGGTCCACCATCCGGCGTCTCAGGGGAAAGCGGTACGCGACCAACACCATTTATGGTGGGGATGGCGTACTGTTGACCTCAACTCGGGATGTTGTGAGTCGGTGGGCGGAGTACTTCGAAGACCTCCTCAATCCTACTGGCACGTCTTCCACTGAGGAAGCGGAGCCTGGGGACTTTGGGTCGGGCTCTCCAATCTCTGGTGCTGAGGTCGCCGAGGTGGTTAAAAAGCTCTGCGGTGGCAAGGCTCCGGGGGTGGATGAGATTCGTCCTGAGTTCCTTAGGGCTCTGGATGTTGTGGGGTTGTGTTGGCTTACGCGACTCTGCAATATCGCGTGGACATCGGGGGCAGTTCCCTTGGATTGGCAGACTGGGGTGGTGGTTCCCCTATTCAAAAAGGGGGACCGTAGGGTGTGTTCCAACTATAGGGGGATCACACTCTTAAGCCTCCCTGGTAAGGTCTATTCAGGGGTTCTGGAGAGGAGGGTCCGTCGGATAGTCGAACCTCGGATTCAGGAGGAGCAGTGTGGTTTTCGTCCTGGTCGTGGAACACTAGACCAGCTCTACACCCTCAGCAGGGTCCTGGAGGGTGCGTGGGAGTTTGCCCAACCAGTTTACATGTGCTTTGTGGACTTGGAAAAGGCATTCGACCGCGTCCCTCGGGGGGTTCTGTGGGGGGTACTCCGGGAGTATGGGGTACCAGGCCCTTTGATATGGGCTGTTAGGTCCCTGTACGACCGGTGTCAGAGCTTGGTCCGCATCGCTGGCAGTAAGTCGGGCTCGTTTCCGGTGAGAGTTGGACTCCGCCAAGGTTGCCCTTTGTCACCGATTCTGTTCATAACTTTTATGGACAGAATTTCTAGGCGCAGCCAAGGTGTTGAGAGGATCCGTTTTGGTGGCCTTAGAATCTCTTCTCTGTTTTTTGCAGATGATGTGGTCCTATTGGCTTCATCAGTTCGTGATCTACAGCTTTCGCTGGAGCGGTTTGCAGCTGAATGTGATGCGGCCGGGATGAGGATCAGTTCCTCCAAATCCGAGGCCATGGTCTTGAGCCGGAAAAGGGTAGCATGCCTTCTCCAGGTCGGGGAGGAGGTCCTTCCCCAAGTGGAGGAGTTTAAGTATCTCGGGGTCTTGTTCACGAATGAGGGAAAACTGGAGCGTGAGATCGATAGGCGGATAGGTGCAGCATCCGCAGTGAAGCGGGCGCTGTACCGGTCTGTCGTGGTGAAGAGAGAGCTGAGTCAAAAGGCAAAGCTCTCAATTTACCGATCGATCTACGTTCCCACCCTCATCTATGGTCATGAGCTCTGGGTTATGACCGAAAGAACGAGATCTCGGATACAAGCGGCTGAAATGAGTTTTCTCCGTAGGGTGTCTGGACTCTCCCTTAGAGACAGGGTGAGAAGCTCGGTCATCCGGGAGGGACTCGGAGTAGAGCCGCTGCTTCTCCACATCGAGAGGAGCCAGTTGAGGTGGCTCGGGCATCTGGTTAGGATGCCTCCTGGACGCCTCCCTGGTGAGGTGTTCCGGGCATGTCCCACCGGGAGGAGACCCAGAGGAAGACCCAGGACACGCTGGAGGGACTATGTTTCTCGGCTGGCCTGGGAACGCCTTGGGATTCCCCCAGAGGAGCTTCTCCAAGTGTCTGGGGAGAGGGAAGTCTGGGCCTCCCTTCTTAGGCTGCTACCCCCGCGACCCGACCCCGGATAAGCGGAAGAAAATGGATGGATGGATGGATGGATGGACGTTAAGTAATGTGAGAAAAAAAATGGTTTGTACGTACAGTATATATCTTAACATTGGCTCATTGCTTTAATTTACATTTGAGAAAAATGGAATGTATCAGAGTCAGAGTCAGAGAGAATTTATTGTCATTTGCACCGCATGTAGTACATGTGTTGAAAACGAGATTATGTACACAGGGTCCCAGTTACATCCAACAACAAATGCAAGAGAAAAACAATAATAACATCTAGGATTAACTAAGAGAGACATCAGCTAGTAATACACTAAGCCCTAATGTAGTAGAAAAACATCATTATAAACAGCAGCACGAACATGAGTCATTATGAGCAGATGGTCACAGATGAACGCAGCAACAAGAAACAGATCAGTATCAACATGATGTGACATTTTGCAGTGTTTATTCTTATTATTTATTTATTCATGAGTCTGACAGCCTCAGGGTAGAAGCTGTTCCTCAGTCTAGTGGTTCTACATTTGATGCTCCTCAACCTCCGTCCCGAGGGGAGTGGTGCAAAGAGTGAGTGTGCTGGGTGAGTGAGGTCTTTCATGATGCAGGTGGCTCTTTTTCTGCATCTGGAGGTGTAAATGTCTGTGATGGTGGGGAGACTGACTCCCACAGACTTCTGTGCAGCCTTCACCACTCTCTGTAGAGCTTTCCTCTCTGCAACTGTGCAGCCTCCATGCCACACGTTGATGCTGGAGCACAGGACGCTCTCCACTGCACACCTGTAGAACGAGGTGAGGACTGAGCTTCTCAGACCAGCTCGTCTCAGCCGTCTGAGGAAGTAGAGTCTTTGATGTCCTTTCTTGATCAGGCTGGTGGTGTTATTGCTCCAGCTGAGGTTATCATTCAAGTGTACACCCAGGTACTTGTAGCTGGAGACCACCTCCACCGCAGATCCACCTATATACAGTGGGGTGTGGGTGTGTTTGTTCCTTCTGAAGTCCACAATCATCTCCTTCGTCTTCTTCACATTCATGTGAAGGTTGTTCTCTTTGCACCAGCTCTCCAGATGTTCCACCTCCTGTCTGTAGCTGGATTCATCATTATCTGTGATGCATCCCACCACAGCTGTATCATCTGCAAACTTAACAATATGACAGCCTGGATGTGTGGCTGTACAATCATATGTGAGCAGAGTGAACAGAAGAGGGCTCAGCACACATCCTTGAGGAGAGCCAGTGCTGAGGGTGATGGTGGAGGAGGAGAAGTTGTGGATCTTCACGGACTGTGGTCTGTTTGTTAAGAAGTCTAGTACCCAGTTACAGATGGAGGGGCTTAGTCCAAGTGTGGATAGTTTGTCTATCAGAGTTTGGGGGATCATGGTGTTGAAGGCAGATGTGAAGTCCACAAAGAGCAGACGCACGTATGAGTCCTTCTGATCCAGGTGGGTGAGAGCAGTGTGGACCACAGAGGAGATGGCGTCCTCTGTTGATCGGTTCTCGCGGTATGCATATTGATGAGGGTCCTCGCTGATGTTGACGGTTGTCTTGATGTGGGACATGACCAGTTTCTCAAAACATTTAGCGACTATCGGGGTGAGAGCCACCGGTCTATAGTCATTCAGACCAGTCACTGTGGAGCTTTTTGGGACTGGGATGATGGTGGCAGTCTTCAGGCAGGTGGGAACTGACTCCAGTGAAAGTGAGGTGGTGAAGACGTCAGCCAGCACCTCACAGAGCTGGTCCGCACATTCCTTCAGAACTTTCCCTGGGATGTTGTCTGGACCCGTAGCTTTATGAGGGTTGATCCTTCTGAGACTACCTCTCACTTCTGCTGCGGTCACTTTGAGGTGCTCCTCGTCTGGTGATGAGGTGAGTCTGGTGCTAGCTGGTCTGTTTGGATCTTCAAAACGTGCATAAAACTTATTGAGGGCATCAGGCAGGGATGGGTCCCTGGGGCATTGTTTGCTTTTGCCCTTGTAGTCTGTTAAGCATTTGATGCCCTGCCACATGCTCCGTGGATCATGTGAGATGAACTGACCCTCGATCCTCTGTGCATACGCGGCTTTGGCCTTCTTTATGCCATCATCCAGTTCTCTCCTGCACTTTCTCAACTCCTCAGTATCTCTAGACTTGAATGCAGTGTCCCTGGCTGCCAGCAGGGTGCGGACATCCTTATTTAGCCAGGGTTTTTGATTGGGGTAAAATTTAACATACTTTCTTATGGATACATTTTCAGCACATGTACTGATGTAACCCAGGACTGAGGAAGCATAAAGTTCCAGGTCAACTGAACTTCCATTCGTAGCTGCCTCTTTGAAGACAGACCAGTTTGTGTTTTCAAAGCAGTCTCTTAGCATGGGGGAACTATCTTGGCGCCACAATGTGATCTCTCTTTGTTCCGGCTTGGAACGTCTGAGTGGGGGTAGCTGTCTAGGGACCAATAACAGGGAGCGATGGTCGGAAGCCCCGAGCGGTGGGCGTGGCTTCGCCGTGTACGCCCCCTTCACATTCGTGAAGACTTGGTCTAGCGTCTTATTTCCTCGTGTTGCTGTGAAAACGTGCTGATTGAAGGTTGGAAGGATGACACGTAAATCCACATGATTGAAGTCCCCGGAGACAATGAAAAGCCCCTCAGGATATTTACACTGCAGCGAGGTGAGTAAGTCATGAATTTCTCCCTGGGCGTCGTTGGCATTAGCATCGGGTGCTATGTAAACAGCGCTTATTATTATCGCTGAATAGTCGCGGGGGAGGTAATGTGGACGACATCTTATTGTTAAAAGCTCCACAGCAGCTGAGCAGATCCTGCTGATAACGGCACAGTTCGTGCACCAGTCTTTGTTAACGTAAATGCAGACGCCACCGCCTCGTGCTTTCCCCGTAGTCTCGATGCACCGGTCCGTTCTGAAAAATAGCCTATTATCCAACTCATAAACAGAGTCAGGAGTGTCCTCATTGATCCACGTTTCCGTGAGGCAAAGCACCGAGCATCTCCTCATCTCCTCCGACGTTGTTACTCTCAGACGAAGCAAATCCATCTTGTTGTCCAGCGAGCGCACGTTGGACAGAAAAAGAGCCGGCATCGGGGGTCTCCCGGTTTTAGCGTCTGCCCGCAGTCTCGTCATAATTCCTGCTCGACAGCCACGCTTTTTCCCTCGAGAGCACCGTTTCCTCTTCTTTCCTCCGGAGCGCATCTGCTTCCAGAAAGATGATCTTAGCAGATCCAATCTTCCGAGCTCTGATTTGAGTTCGTTGCTGATTTCAGCTGTGCCTTGTGGTAAATCCGCTCCAATTCTTAACAGCTCAGTTCGGCTATAATTCACCCGCAAAAAACGCGCAGAGTCAGGTACAAAAACACTATTAAAACTACTAAAAAACTACTAACCCCCAACTACTAAAAAAAAATATATGTTGTTATATTAGAAAGTTAGCACAAACAAAACAGATATTAAAAGTAATGTGTGTCAAGCTTTATTAAAAAAGAGCTTTTATATAGAAAGAACTGCAGTACGGTGGCGCAACTGGTAGAGCTGCTGCCTCTCAGCGAGCAGGTCCCCGGTTCAAATCCTGGTCCGGGGGCCTTTCTGGGTGGAGTTTGCATGTTCTCTCCGTGCATGCGTGGGTTTTCTCCGGGTGCTCCGGTTTCCTCCCACAGTCTAAAAACATGCATGTTAGGCTGATCGGTAACTCTGAATTGACCCTGGGTGTGAGTGAGACAGGTCCCTCTTGTAAATGAGTCCCCGTGGCTCAACGAGGCTAGCCTGTATAAATAAAGGTTGAATGAATGAATGAAAATTTACAACAAAATACTTTATAGATTGAAAACAGGCAGCTCAGGGTTATTGCAATGACTACTCTTAAAAATACATATAATTGCTTTGAAATGTTCTTTTTGTTATTATTATTCCAGATATCAGATCTTAGTTAGATCTTAGACTTGCTTAGCGCAGTGTTCCCATTGTCGGCCATTTCATGTATGCGCGCCACACGCTTGAACTTTAACTGGATGTGACTCACATTATTGTTGAAAACTCGATCTCAGTTCCTATAAATCAATATTGCTAAATTTAAATGTAGTCTGTCTAAAATCAATTAAATTAAAAAAATTAACCTAGCCCTGGTGGACAATTCCTGAGTCAAAATCCAAGCTAAGGAAGTATTACTTTCACCAGACATGCAGGGTCTGATGGCACTTTGCTAAGCACTTTTGTAACAGTCCCTGTTTTAAATGTGCTATACAAATAAATCTGACTTGACTCTGGCACTGTGCCGGATCCAGTGGCGGCTGGTCTTTTTTTTATGGGGGGGGGATGCCATAAACTGTTTAATTTTTTTAAACATGTGTAGAAATATGCATTATTATGTTTGTAGTAAAGTAAAGTAAAAGTTTGATCATGTTTTTATTTGTATATATGAGGTGTATCCATTTGTATAAAACTATCATTAATAAAACATGGTTCATCTTCACCTTGTTTGAGGCATCAGTGTGAAAAGAGAATGGGAGTGTTCTGCTTCCACTATTCAATTTTTGGACAACTTCTATCATATTCTGTTATCATTATTTTAGTAATACAAGTTCATAATGTAAATAGAATTGTGAGGGACCAGACTTAAAGAAGGACAAAGGTGTTCAAAAATTTGCCAAATAATTCAATTTAATAATAATAATAATAATAATAATAATAATAATAAAATTTATTTGTATAACACCTTCCTACAATGCCTTGCATTGACCAAGGTGCTTAACAGGACAGAAAATATAAAAACCGGTACAATAAATCAGTGAAAATAAAATAAAAGCAACAGCAATAAAAGGAGGCAATGGAAATAAAAATGTTACATACTAAAATACCAAAAGTAATAAAAGTTACACACTGAAAGATTTTTTGAACAAGTGGGTCTTCAGTCTAGTTTTGAACAGAGTCAGATCAGAGGTGGCACGCAGTTCAAGGGGGAGGCTGTTCCAGGCTTTTGGGCCGGCAATAGTTCCAAAAATAAACTAACAAAGAATTAAATTTCAATGAAAAATAAATCAAAAGATAATAATAAATTTGGGCCCAACTTAAACAGGTCAACTGAAGTCTAACAAGGAGGAATGATTCCAGATTAGATTTTAAATAACTGATTTATGGGGAAGAAAAATTATCTATTTTACTGTGATTATGTTATTACAACAAACTAGTGAACAAAACAACTTGATATTATATATACATGTTATAATATAATGTGATACGATAAATAAGACTGACTTATCTAATAAGTATAAGACATATGGGGAATCAGACTTGGGGTCCGAAGGACCCAGGTTCGAACCCCGGCCACGGCACACCTTGGGGTGTCTATGAGTGCACATCTATTTCCCCAGCTCCCCGGGCGCTGACTACGGCTGCTCACTGCACCACTTGGTGGTGGTTGGGTTAAATGCAGAGACCAATTTCGTCTGTCAAGTATGGGAAACATACACAGATGACAATGATTTTATACAACTACCTTATAATGTTTTGCTAGTTTTTTGATGCTTTGTTAAAAAATATATATATTTTGTTTTTTTCTCTCTTTTGTTTTCTATTGTTTATTGTTTGTTTGTTTATTGTTTAAGGAAATTCTATCATTGCTGTTCATTGTTCTTTAGTTTTAGCAGGTCGCTTTCGTAAATGAGCCCATGAGGTTCAAAAGATTTACCTGACTAAATAAAGGTTGAATGAATGAATGAATTTATTTATTTATTTATTATTATTTTAGTATTAACTTTGTGGTGCCCAGCCCACTAAACACAGGGATAACAGTTATATTTGTGCTTTTTATCTGTAGAACAAGAGAGTTTGCAGGCTGTCATAACAATAACCATGTTTCCATTCATCCATCCATCCATCCATCCATTTTCCTCCGCTTATCCGGGGTCGGGTCGCGGGGGTAGCAGCCTAAGTAGGGAGGCCCAGACTTCCCTCTCCCCAGCCACTTGGAGCAGCTCCTCTGGGGGAATCCCAAGGCGTTCCCAGGCCAGCCGAGAAACATAGTCCCTCCAGCGTGTCCTGGGTCTTCCTCTGGGTCTCCTCCCGGTGGGACATGCCCGGAACACCTCACCAGGGAGGCGTCCAGGAGGCATCCTAACCAGATGCCCGAGCCACCTCAACTGGCTCCTCTCGATGTGGAGAAGCAGCGGCTCTACTCCGAGTCCCTCCCGGATGACTGAGCTTCTCACCCTATCTCTAAGGGAGAGTCCAGACACCCTGCGGAGAAAACTCATTTCAGCCGCTTGTATCCGAGATCTTGTTCTTTCGGTCACAACCCAAAGCTCATGACCATAGATGAGGGTGGGAACGTAGATCGATCGGTAAATTGAGAGCTTTGCCTTTTGACTCAGCTCTCTCTTCACCACGACAGACCGGTACAGCGCCCGCTTCACTGCGGACGCTGCACCTATCCGCCTATCGATCTCACGCTCCAGTTTTCCCTCATTCGTGAACAAGACCCCGAGATACTTAAACTCCTCCACTTGGGGCAGGACCTCCTCCCGACCCGGAGAGGGCATGCTACCCTTTTCCGGCTCAAGACCATGGCCTCGGATTTGGAGGAACTGATCTTCATCCCGGCCGCATCACACTCGGCTGCAAACCGCTCCAGTGAAAGTTGTAAATCACGACCCGATGAAGCCAGTAGGACCACATCATCTGCAAAAAACAGAGATGCGATTCTAAGGTCACCAAAACGGATCCCCTCAACACCTTGGCTGCGCCTAGAAATTCTGTCCATAAAAGTTATGAACAGAATCGGTGACAAAGGGCAACCTTGGCGGAGTCCAACTCTCACTGGAAACGAGCCTGACTTACTGCCGGCAATGCGGACCAAGCTCTGACACGTTCATTCATTCATTCAACTTTTATTTGGAAAGGTTAATCCCTGTTAATGAAATATGTTAATACATAAAATGTTTACTACAAATGTGATCAATTTCATCATGTTTACATGTTAGTGCTGAATCAAATGTTTCATGAATTTTTACCACATTAATTTTTATTAAATGATAAAAAACAACCACTTATTTTACTTCCTGAGCAACATTGACAGTGTATTTGTAGCTTTTTGCTGCTGGTCTCTGCTCCTCCATCTGCTGCCTGACTGAGCTCTTCTGGAGTTTCCATCCATTTCATATGAAGGTTTGCTTTGACAAGGACGTATCAGAACACAGATCAGTATTACTACAGTGACAGTGACAACACTACAAACTTTAAACAGTTTATTTCACAATAACACAGCTGTCCATTCTGTTTAAAATCAGACTATGTTATATGCAAAATTATAAACCCAACCTAAACTAGGTTGACCCACTTCTATGATCTAAACACAAGGACAAAATCATGGCAAAAAATTATGGCACAACACCAACAAACCGAATTTAGACACCAGAATGTCTGGAACAAACTAGCAGGTAACTTGGGGCACTGGAGAAAGTTGTATCAGGACGTGTCACCGCTGATATCTGGCCATTCATCTACTTTTTGTTATGGCCGACACTTGAGTCCCCTCGCGTTGTTTCCAGCAGGAAACAGTCAACAGAAAGTCCGTTTTCTATCTTTTTACCTTTCGGCCGTGTGACCGGACATTTTAGCCAATTACAGAGCAAGTTCAGACCATTGCAAAACTGTTACAACCTAGTTAGATTCTAACAAAACAAAACAAAAAAGAGCGACAAAGCTTATTTTAGCGACCCGGAAACATGACGAAAGACTTCCTCAGTCTGAGAAGCTGTATTCAGTCTTATAAATAGCACCCTCCCACAGTGGATCAACCAGTTGGCTGATGACAGCCTGAAACCAGCTGCTCACATGATCAAGGAGGACCATCAGCCTGACGATGGATCGTTAACACCCTGATGGTTGTTTGCTATTCACAGAGGGCTGAGTGATACTAGCAATAACAGCATTGTAAGTGGGGGACAGTTGAACCCGGAGGCCTCCACCTCTGTTTAATGATGGACGGTTTCTTTTCACAAAGATGGCCTCCTTTACTCCTCTCTCAAACCATTGTTCCTCTCTATCAAGGATGTGAACATCTTCATCCCTGAAAGAGTGACCGCTGGCCTGGAGATGAGTGTAGACTGCAGAGTCCTGACCTGATGATGTTGATCTTCTGTGCTGGGCCATCCTTTTGGCCAGTGGCTGTTTAGTTTCCCCGATGTAAGACTGATCACAGCCCTCCTGACACTGAACAGCATACACAATATTACTCTGTTTGTGCCGGGGGACTGGATCTTTGGGATGAACCAGTCTTTGCCGTAATGTATTTTGGGGTTTAAAAGCCACTGGGACGTTGTGTTTAGAAAATAAACGTCTCAATGTCTCTGAAACTCCCGCAACATACGGAATGACCACTGGTCTGGGTCTGGGTTCCTTCTTTTCACCTGATGGCTGGCTAGAGTCCTGTTTGGGTTTCTTCTCTGCTTTCAGGAAGGCCCAGTTAGGATATCCACATTTCTCTAGAGCCTGTTTTGTGTGTGATTTCTCCTTCTGTCTGGCTCCTGAGTTAGTGGGGACGCTGTCTGCTCTGTGGTACAGAGTCCTGATGACTCCTAACTTGTGCTCCAGAGGGTGATGGGAGTCAAACTGTAAATACTGGTCTGTGTGGGTGGGTTTGCGGTACACCTCAGTTTGCAAATTTCCTCTATCAGAAACTGAGACCTCACAGTCCAAGAAAGCCAACCTGCCATTTTTTACATCTTCTCGTGTGAACTTGATATATTTATCCACAGAGTTGATGTGATCAGTGAAATGTTGGACTTCCTGAGATTTAATTTTAACCCAGGTGTCGTCAACATACCTGAACCAATGACTTGGTGGACTCCCTGAAAAGGATGCCAAAGCTCTCTTTTCTACCTCCTCCATGTACAGGTTGGCAACAATAGGAGAAACTGGAGACCCCATAGCACACCCATGTTTCTGCCTATAATATTGCTCCCCATAAAGTAGGTTGACTGCAGGCACAGTTTCAAGAGTTGACACAGCTGTTCTGTAGAAAGTGTGGTCCTGTTGCTCAGAGTGGTGTCTGATTTTAACCTTAAACAGACCACCTCTACTGCCTCATCAACAGGAATGCACGTAAAGAGTGATGTAACATCAAAAGAGACCATTGTTTCATCAGTCTCCATGATGACATCCCTCACCTTATCCACAAAGTCCATGGTGTTCTGTATGTGGTGTTCTGAGCTGCCAACTAAAGGGATGAGTACAGATGCCAGATATTTGGAAACATTGTAAGTGACCGAGTTAATCATGCTAACAATTGGTCTTAAAGGTACACCTTGTTTGTGGATTTTGGGTAAACCATACAGACTTGGCGTGGCCTCCCCTGGGTACAGTCTGTGGTACAGAATACTGTCAATAGCCTTGTCCTGCTTCAAAATTTTCAGGCAATCTATCAACTTCTTCTTGTAACCACTTCCTGGATCTCTTTTCAGCGGTTCATAAGTGGTTAAGTCACTAAGGAGTGACATAACTTTCTCATGATAGTCTTTCTGGTTCAAAATCACTGTGCACCTTCCTTTGTCTGCTGGGAGAATTATGATGTTTTTGTCTTTGCTAAGAGTGGTGAGTGCATCCCTCTCTTCTCTACTGATGTTGGAAGGTGGTGGTTTGGCATTACTGAGACAGGCTGAAACTTTGACTCTGAGTTGTTCTGCTTCAAAGTCTTTAATTTTGTTGTTACGGATGGCTGACTCAGTGGCTGTGATCATCTCCACCAACGGAACTCTACTTGGTGCCACTGCAAAGTTTAGTCCCCTGGCAAGAATCTCTGTCTCCGGCTGGGTGAGCTGTCTGTCAGATAAATTCTTCACCCACTTTTCTGTCTCCCTGGCATGTAGCTGTGTAGCGGAGTGTTGTCTCACA
>JBBPBX010083372.1:4685-15541 GCA_038048925.1 Garcialebias charrua | reverse complement strand
CGAACCTATTTTTTTAAAATCCTGCAGTTTTGAGCAGTACGTGATTTTATTAAGGACACGTTCAGCTGAAGACCCATCTTTGCTATAAATTTAAAAAATAATAATTGTTTTTACCGTGTTTATCATGTAAAAGTCCTGCAGTGATCGCGTCCCTCGCTTCCGTAAAAACAGCTCTCGTCTCCTCCTTCCTACTTCCGGAGCGGGTGAGCTCGCTTCAGTACCCCTCTGAAACCAGCCCGAAAATCTCAGGAAATCTCGCGCGGCTCCGCTCGGAATATCCGGTGGGAAAGGATGAAAGGGGGTCTCTGCGACGCACATATGACGTAACATCCGACCCGAGCCGACCGGTGGAAAAGGGGCATTAGAGTTACCAATCAGCCTAACATGCATGTTTTTTTTGGACTGTGGGAGTTAAAATACACAAATAACTAGTGCCATTCCGAAAAGTATAATATGCTTTATGATTTGTTCTTTGTTCGACTGCCCCTAGTGGTCTGGAGCACTTCCGTTGTGGCTTTTCTATTTGCAGCTCGTTCTGTATTTGCAGGTCGTCCCCTTTTGGGAGCGCGACTTATCTTTTGCAGTGCGCCTCATCTGTTGGAGCGCTGTTTTCATTTTGATGCGTGTTTCAACTTTTGGAACGCTGTTGTTTTCATTTTGATGCGTGTTTCAACTTTTGGAACGCTGTTGTTTTCATTTTGATGCGTGTTTCAACTTTTGGAACGCTGTTGTTTTCATTTTGATGCGTGTTTCAACTTTTGGAACGCTGTTGTTTTCATTTTGATGCGTGTTTCAACTTTTGGAACGCTGTTGTTTTCATTTTGATGCGTGTTTCAACTTTTGGAACGCTGTTGTTTTCATTTTGATGCGTGTTTCAACTTTTGGAACGCTGTTGTTTTCATTTTGATGCGTGTTTCAACTTTTGGAACGCTGTTTTCTTTTTGCAGCGTGCTGTTCTGTTTTTGCTGCGCGTTTGCACCCCTCGGCCACCGTAAAAATCCCCGTCCTCCACATCCCCATCCCACGTGTAGCTCCTGCCGTCTTCATTCCTCCTGTCTGCTCTTCTCCCACCCCCACACCTTCCTTTTCCTCCTCTTTCCTCTGTTCACCCTCCTCAGTCTCCTTTGGTAATGGATTATGTGGCTCCACTCAGTCCTTCCTGCCATGAGTGAAACATGGGGTTGAAGCCAAGGTTGGACATCAGGGGAAGGTGGGAACTCCAGTAAACCGAAGGGAAACATCTGATATCGAGTTACTGTTTTAAACTCCAGATATGATCCAGTGTTGTGTGTGTGTGTGTGTGTGTGTGTATAGTTTGGGTTTAGAGTGTTCTGCACATTCATCAGACAAAGGTTGATGCTGTGGGGGTTCAAAAGGAAGACATCAACACTGCTTTAACATGTATTACAGAACGTGATATACACTCACAAAATGTTTGCCAACCCTAAAATTCATCATTATCTTTTGGATGACATGCATTTTTTCTCACTGTACATGATTTATTTCATTCTACCCCAGTAAAAACTGAAAAGAAAAATGAATGCTAGTGTCTATAATATTTCAAAGTGAATACTGTAAAAGACTTTTCCCTTATGCTGTGAGTGATGGCTCCACTAACTGTCTGTGGTTGTCTGGGACAGCAGAACTTTGTTGGCTTTGTTCCGTCTCTGGCTTCGGCTCCACTACATGTTGAGATCAGAGCTAGATGCAGGGATAGATTTGTCGAGCAGCTGTAAAATACTATTACAGTGGAGTGAGGACAGCACTGAAACCATAGCTGTAGTTCGACTAATGTCTCAACTCCCTTTTTCATCCCTGTAAATCAGCCTAGTCAGAGTCTTAAGTGCCTGACACAGCCAAGGGACACACCATTTAGACATTGTGGAAGAGGTGAGGGGGAAGATGAAGGGGTGGTGTTGGGGGGTAGGGGAGCTGAGAGACAGAGTTGTTCCGTTGCATATAATGCCCACACTGAGCTCATTCTGTTGTACAGTGAAATATGAACTCAGTTTGATTCAACAAAGGAACAATACACTATTTTGCTTGAACATCATCAGCAACATAACTGCAGCCCATAATATTTGAGAGTATCCCTACAGTAAGACTTGTGTGATTAAAAAAATAAAGAAACAGAGTGGACTCTCATTCACTATGGTATAAGAAAGGAACTATAGAAATCTCCTATTTTTATTACAAAGTCAGTTCATATTTTACCGTTTAACTCCATTTTTAAATGTACAGCTGCATTTGCTAATCGTTTGAGTTCATGATTACATGATGAACCCAGTAAAACCATATTTCAATAAATTAATCTGACACTGTCATGCTTCCATTAGGTAATGTTATTAAACAGCATGGGATACATTTTCATTGTTACGCTGATGATACACAGTTATAATTGTCCATGAAACCCAATGAATCCAATCAGCTACTTAGACTACAAGCATGACTTAAAGGTCCACTGACATGATTTTTCTACTATTCATAAAATTGTTCAAAATATATATATTTTAACATTTAAACAGTGCTGGGCAACGCTAATTAAAAAATTTGTTCCACAATTTCTAAAACGCTTATTAATTTTTTTAGGTCCACAATTTCAAAAGCACAAATGTCTTATGAAAATTAGGGGAAGCTAATCTAATCCGCTATTTATATATTTATATATATATATATATATATATATATTTATATATAGCCGGCAGCGTTATCAATATTTGCACTACACTGCCAACTGAAAAGTAACAAAAATGATCCTAAAAGGATGAAATTACAAAAATCAAAGGATTTATTTAATACTTTACGTACATATATTCTATTCGGCCACGAAATTAACAAAAAATAGAATGATCTTTTAATCCCTAAAACCACGTTTAAATCTCAAATACACGGGTGTGTCGCCACCGCATTTATACATAAAAGTAACCCAAATACATGAAACTAACGACTCACCGTCGAATGGTTGACACAAAACACACAATAAAATCATCCGGCCACGTTAATTTGGCTTGAAACAGCTGGGTTCTCTACGGATTTATCCAAGAAACCAAGCACAACCAGCTAGAGTTAGCGTCCAGTTCACCTCTGATCCGGAAGATGTCAACATTCTATAGGTAGTCAACAGATTTAATGAAAAGTAACTAAAATACATAAAAATAACGACTCACCGTCGAATGGTCGACACAAAACACACAATAAAATCATCCGGCCGCGTTAATTTGGCTTGAAACAGCGGGGTTGTCTGCGGATTTATCCAAGTACCCAGCACAAACAGTAGCCACAGAATTAGCCCCTGAGTTCACCTCTGACCCGGAAGATGTCAAGATGGAATAGTCCATTTTTAGTAGGGGGATAAAGAAATCGACCGTTTTTTTATTGCGTATTTAATGATCGTTTTCATCGTAACTATAATTATTTTTATGTTAAATGTACATTAACAAGCAGGATCAATGTTAGGGATGTAGGTGACTGGCAGGGGGGCGGCGGGGCCGGGGCCCCTGTTGAAATGGGATCCCCAGGCACATGGTAGATCTGAGTCTGTTCTCAGCTCTGCCCCCCTCCCCCTCACACCCTTCCTCCTCTCTGCTCTTTACGTGGGGAAAAAGGTAAAACAAGCAGCATAAGAGCTTGTAAATAAGTTTATTGGTTTTTACTGATAGATAATTAGTTATTAGCGGTACTGCATTTTAAATAAAAATAGCACAAATCCGCTTATGAATTATAAAAGTTAGTCAATTCACAAAAACGCTGACAAAAAGTTTAAGTCCACTGTAAGCGGATTAGCGCTTTAGCGCTCCCAAGCGTTCATGTGCCCACCACTGCATTTAAATATGTTCGTTTTTGCAAACAAAATGATAAATCACTTTAATTGTGCTTTAAAAGTGATTTAGAACTTCAAGCCGTGTTTAATCTTGGGAAATCCGATTACATGCTAATGCACCATCTGTGACGTAGTGAGAGGCAGAGGGCTCTGGTCTCTTTAATAGCGGACAATTTAAAACCCGACGAATTTAGCAATCTATGTGAAGATTTGAGCTATTTGTCTTCATTTTGGGAAGCAGAAAATAGTTTGGGTGATGGAACAAGAAACAACAGGATCTAATTTAGGTCTGATGCTGTATCAGACTTACCTTCATGTCGAGCTGCTCACACGTGCGCACTGTGACAAGCCCAGAGCTCTGCCTCTCACTACGTCACAGATGGTGCGTTTGCGTGTAATCGGATTTCCCATGATTAAACACGGCTTGAAGTTCAAAATCATTTTAAAGCAAAATTAAAGTGATTTATCATTTTGTTTTGCAAAAACGAACATATTTAAATGATAAAAGATATATATTTTGAGCAATTTTATGAAAATTAAAAAAGCATGTCAGTGGGGCTTTAAAGACATAAAAACCTGGATGACCCCAAAATTCTACTTTTGAACACTGACAAGACTGAGGTTTTAGTTTTTGGACCTGAGCATCTTAGGAAATAATTTTTCAGTCGTTCTCCTCCTTGGATGTCATTAATCTGCCTCCAGCTCTAATGTTAAAAATCTTGGTGTTATTTTTGATCAGGACATGTCTTTTATACCCCACATTAAAAACGTTACTAGAACTGCCTTCTTCCACCTGTGTAATATCACTAAATTAGAAAGATCTTATCTAAAATGATGCAGAAAAATTGGTTCATGCATTTATTTTGACAAATGCATGAACCAGTTTTTCGGGCTTATGTTTTTTTTTCATTTAGATTGGACTACTGCAATGGTTTGTTATCTGGGTGTCAGAATACTTAAAAAATGTTATGATCCAGCGTGGTGTGGGAGGGGGTGAGTCCAATGGTGCAGACGGACACTCAGAGACACGAGGTAAAAAGTCAAAAAGCTTTAATAACAAAAACTCAAGAGCTCAACTGTGGCTTAATACAAAAACTTCAACATGACGAGTTGTACTGTACTCACAAAAACCAAGGAGCTGCAAAAACACGACACACCAGGGTAGGAAGATGAATGGCCCGACAAAGACATGCACACAAATGCAAACTTATACTGTACACAGCCTAATTACCTAAATCATACACACCTGAGAACACACAAACCTGAGACAGACAACATGCAAGACAAGGTGATGGGCGGAAGGAGACGACCACCAGAGGGAGCCACATCCTTACAGTACCTCCCCCTCAAAGACGCCCCCAGGCGTCCCCAAGGAACACCCCCAACAACCAGGGCGGGCACTAAGGAGAACACAAGGACAGGGGAACAGGACAAGGGACAAAAAGCAAAACACAAAGCCAAACTTGCAAAAACCTAAACCAGACCTAAACACAGACTAAACCCAGAAAACTAACAAGCGGCAAAACGTAGAAACATCAACGGACGTAGTGACGTCATCGGACGTAGTGACGTCATCGGACGTAGTGACGTCATCGGACGTGGAGACGTCATCGATGTGGAGACCCTCCATCGAGGCGGAGGCGTCGGAAAAGCGAGGACGCTCTGCAGCAGGGACGTCACCGGCGCGAGGACCCTCCGAAGACAGTAGAGGCGTCACCTGGCGCGGGAAACCCCTGCAGACGTCGAGGCTCCAGCAGCGTGAGGACCCTCCGAAGTGAGTAGAGGCGTCATCAGCGCGTGAACCCCCGTAGACGCCGAGGCATCAGCGGCGCGAGCACCCATGAAGTAGAGGCGTCACCAGCGCGGAGACCCTCCGAAGAACAGTAGAGGCGTCATCAGCGGCGCAGGGACCCCCTGAAGGCGAAGAGGCGACAGCGGCGCAGGACCTCTGCAGACGGCGAAACCTTCAGCGGCGCGCTCCGGGACCAGACGGCGAGGAAAAAACAGCACGGGCAGGTGAGAAAAATAAAGTCTGAACTGGGTGTGATCCTTGTACTGAATGAAAACAGACTGCAGGAGATTGAAAAACTACGGAGACTGCAACAGGCATGAGAGCGGCCGCAAGAACTGCAGCTGCAGGGACCACGTCTGTGACGGCTGCTCTCTTCGAGCGGAAACCGTCACCTTCTGCCTCTGGAAGTTCCGCCCGTTGGACTCACTGTTTATGGTCGGGCCATTACTGTTATGATCCAGCGTGGTGTGGGAGGGGGTGAGTCCAATGGTGCAGACGGACACTCAGAGACACGAGGTAAAAAGTCAAAAAGCTTTAATAACAAAAACTCAAGAGCTCAACTGTGGCTTAATACAAAAACTTCAACATGACGAGTTGTACTCACAAAAACCAAGGAGCTGCAAAAACACGACACACCAGGGTAGGAAGATGAATGGCCCGACAAAGACATGCACACAAATGCAAACTTATATACACAGCCTAATTACCTAAATCATACACACCTGAGAACACACAAACCTGAGACAGACAACATGCAAGACAAGGTGGTGGGCGGAAGGAGACGACCACCAGAGGGAGCCACATCCTTACAAAAAAGTCTTCAGTTAATTTTAGTAGGAAAGCTCAGTCCTCACCTCCTTCTACAGGTGTGCAGTGGAGAGCATCCTGTGCTCCAGCATCAACGTGTGGCATGGAGGCTGCACAGTCATAGTCAAAGTCAACTTTATTGTCAGAACTGCAATATGTACAGGACATACACAGGATTGAAATTGCATTTCTCTCTCAGTCCCTCTGTGCAACAGTACCCATTTAAACACTAAACACTAAACAATTAATAAACAAGCATAAAATGAAATAACAAAAGTCTAGTACTGTCCTGAGTTTTTTGCACAGTAGTTTTTCATAGTACAGTAGTATAAAAGTATAAAAAGTTTCACCAACACCAAAACACCAACATTTAACAAACATAATCATAAAATGAAATAGAGTGTAATACTCATACCCACCACTGCACCCTGTACAGTATTCACTGGTTAACTGGACATCATTAACCTCACGCAGACTTTTCCACTGGTACATTTTCATCTTTAAATCACTTCTCGGTCTGCTGCCCTCATACATCTCCTCCTACATGTCTTTACGTGAGTGCAGCTACAGTGTGCGCTCTCAGGACATCATCACCTGCAGTGTTCCGTCAGTGAGGACTGAACTTGGAAAAAGGGCCTTCTCCTACTCTGCTCCTGCTTCCTGGAATATCTTACAAAAAGATTTGAAGCTCTCGGCCCTGACCTCCCTAAATGGTTTTAAAAATCTTTTGGAAACCTGGCAAAAACCATTGCAGATATGTTCCTGTTTTTGATTTTGTACATCTACCTTGTGGTGTTTTGCTAGTTTTGATACTTTGCATTTCACTTTCTATTTCTCTCCTACGTTTTTTTTTTTTTTTTCTGTTGTTTGTTGTTTAAGGAAATTCTACCATTGCTGTTCATCATTCTTTAGTTTGTAGCAGGTCGCTTTTGTAAATGAGCCCTCGAGGCTCAATGAGATTTACCTGACTAAATAAAGGTTGAATGAATGAATGAATACTGTCCTGAGTTTTTTCATAGTAGTTTTTCATAGTAGTATAAAAGTATAAAAAGTTTCACCAACACCAAAAACACCAACATTTAATAAACATAATCATAAAATGAAATAGAGTGTAATACTGTCCCGAAGTATAAAGTATAAAAAGTATATCTATAAAATAAATGAAGGTTCTGGCATTTGACATTTGTAAAGAGTGACAAAGCAGCATATGGGGTTAATGTACACAGTATATGTATGAGGTAGTTGATATTGGTATAGAAACAAAGTGGCATTATGCAATAAGGCTAGTAAAAAGAATATATACTGTATATCAGCAGTAGTGTAGATATAAAAAGTCTAGATGTAAACAGTAGTAATAAATGTAAACAGTAGTAATAAATGTAAACAGTAGTAATAAATGTCAACAGTAAATGTAAACAGTAGTATGACTATAGGCAGTAATGTAATACAAACATTAGTGCAAATATGAGAAGTAGTGCAAACTGAATGAGCACATGACCGTGAGTTGAGTGAATGACCCGTATTGATGACACAGAGTCCAGTGTTAAAAACTTTGTGTTGTGTGGTAATGTGTGAAAGTTTTTTGTGATTAAGGCAGTACAAGTGGGAGGGAGGGCAGAGCTGGCAGAGTGTTAAGCATCCTGACTGCCTGATGAACAGAGCTGTCTCTCAGTCTGCTGGTTCGAGCCTGGAGACTCCTCAGTCTCCTCCCCGATGGCAACAGGCTGAAGCAGCTGTGTAGTGGGTGTGTGGGATCACCTGCCATGCAGAGGGCTTTCCGAGTGAGGCGGTTGCTGTGCAAGTCCTGTAGTGAGGGCAAGGAAGTGCCGACGATCTTCTCAGCTGCAGAAAGAAAAGCTCTGCAGAGAGTGGTGAAGGCTGCACAGAAGATGTTGGAGTCAGTCTCCCCACCATCACAGACATCTACACCTCCAGATGTAGGAAGAGGGTCACCTGCATCATAAAGGACCCCACTCACCCAGCACGCACGCACACACACACACACACACACAAACACACACACACACGCGCACACACACTTTTTACCCCGCTCCCCTCAGGAAGGAGGTTGAGGAGCATTAAGTGGAGAAACACTAGACTGAGGGGGGAAAATAAATAAATACAGGTAACCCGCGAGTTACGAATGAGTTCCGGACCTAAGGACCGTTCGCAGCTCGATTCTGCCGTAGCTAGGGGGTGAAAATAACGTCTTGTTCGTAGGTCCTGGTTTCGTTCGTACGTCGCGGAAATAACGCTAACGGAGCCCCGCACACACATTTAACGACATGAGACTGAACAAGTGGACATACTGGGCCATAAACCTGCACAGAACTTTATTTACAAACACTTATCTAACACATTACACCACACATTCATCCATAAACACACACAGTAACTGTACACCATGTACAGTACTGTAGTGTGCAGTAATGTTAATAATAATAATAATAATGAATTCAATTTATATCACACTTTTCATTAGTGAAAATCTCAAAGTGCTACACACATTCATACACCGGTAGCGGCAGACTACCATGCAAGGTGCTTTCCAGTCCTACCGGGAGCAACTCGGGGTTAAGTGTCTTACCCAAGGACACAATGACACATGGTGTGGGGAACCGGGATTCGAACCGCCAACCTTCCGATCGGGGGGCGACTGCCATTACCACTACACCACGGCAGCCCCCTACTGGTTCATTAAACATTGCTATTCAGCACAGCACATTCAATACTGTAAAATTATTACAGAATAAAATAATTAATTAATACAGAATAAATAAAAATATAATTTCTTACTTTGAGATGGTCAAAGCCGACATCTTAAGGCCCCAGTAGACCTGCGCCTGTACGCCTCTGTACAACGTACGTACGCTGAGGCAAAAACGTAGCCCAGCGCAGCCCCTCAGGGCACGAACGCGCAAAGCTCTTTTTTTACGGCCGCGCACGCTTGCGCGGTGTCTGACCATAAACTTCCCCGGCGCCGGACTGTTTTGTATGTTACACAAATGAATTAAATTCCTCTTCTTCATCGCTGATCAGGACTTTTGTTTTGTTTTTTTGCCAAAAGTCAAGTAATCGCTTCTTCCTCCGTTCACTCCATGACTGAAATGAATGAATTCATGTCCTACCTGGCTGCGGGAGGTTTTAAATATTTCCTGGTGGGCTGTGGGCTGCAGGAAAAGCGCTCCCTGTTTTTTCCCCCCACTTTTTATTAGTTTTTATTAACATATAAAGTTAGAAAGACCGCAACGGCTGCAGCCGAGCGACCACAGCTGAAGCCAGCTGGTTGTCCTGCTCGAGCTGTCAATCATTTCAGTAGGCGTGTCAGCAAGTGACCAATCAGCGACCTCAGTTTGTCCTGCTTCGCGCGCAGCTGATCAAATTACAACAAGGATTTGGAGCGAAAACGCGAGCATTTAACGTGAGAAAGAAAGCAGAGCTCTGCCAGTGAACACGTGCGTACAGAATGCGCGCGTAGAGTGGCGTATAGGGAGGATGCTCAGCTTTGCCGGAGCCTTTAGGTTGCCATGCGTTGATTTTGTCGGGCCGAGCAGCGCGGCGGCTGCTCCAGGCCTGTGTTAGCTTCTGCTAGCTGCATGTTAGCCAGGCCATGAGCTGGTGTTCGCACGGCGGTGCGGCGCATGACTGAGCGATCGGCGATCGATCCGCGGCTGCTGCTCCAGGCTGAGACGTCCACAGAGTTCACAGAGCAATTCCAGCCAGTAATTTATCCATATGAGGCAATCCTGGAACAAACACAGTCCTCACAGCCAGCTGCCGGGACAACAGACCTACCTAAAATGGCTGCCGGGGCATTTCCTGGAACGGCCGGAAGTTGCGCAATTATGATAAAAACTTATCATTTTTATTAAAAATATTATTTATAAAGCCTTTAAAACAACCACAGCTGCAACAAAGTGCTGTACACATGAAATTAATAACATTTAAACACAACAAAAAAAACAAAAATGATTTTTTATTTTATTTATTAAATTATTAAATATGATATGTTCGTAGGTCCGGGTTGCCGTAGGTCGCGGGCGCCGTAGGTCGGGGGTTCCCTGTAAATAAATAACTAAATATATATATATACGGGGAGTCCCCGACTTACGAACGAGTTCCGGACCTAAGGACCATTCGTAGGTTGAAAATGACCTAAGTTGGAACCCATAGCACATGCGTTCGTAAGTCTGGATTTTCGTTCGTAAGTCAGAAAATGTATGCTAGCGCTGCGCCAAACACCAGTTTTTCCACACAAACGTACATACTGGTTCATAAACATGCACAGAGCTTTGTTTACAAACGGTTAGCTAACACACTTACATCTAAAAACACATACCAGTGCTGTACAGTATTAATGTACAACAAAACTGTTCGTATGTCCGTTCGTAGGTCCGAGTTGCCGTAGGTCGGGGGCGCTGTAAGTCGGGGACTCCC
>JBBPBX010083371.1:0-15542 GCA_038048925.1 Garcialebias charrua | reverse complement strand
TTTATTCTTATAATGTACAATAAACCTGCATAACTTGCACATTCGTTTCAGAGCTTCCTTCAACCTTTTGAATTCGCAACACCATCTAGAAATAGTTTTTGCTTAATTCACTTTCGTAAACTGAAAATTTGGCTCACTCATCCAAATTTGAGCTCTTTAAGACTGTTCAACAGTGACAGACTGCAGTTTTCCAGACACATCTACTGGTGCATGGCCACCAGTCTGGCATTATTTTGCCCAGCCACTAATGAACCTTTAGGAAAGATGCTAGGAACTGTTGGCACTTGAGCCTGGGAAATCCTGTTTACTAGACAGAAGCTTTGACCACCTAAGCCACAACACCTGTAATGCAAGTTATTGAGTATTCTATCCCTGGTTTCTCAAGATAAGCATACTTGTTATTTTGTAAGAATCAAGACACAAGACTGTAAGGTGCAGACAGTGTATTATTTTGTTCTAGAGAAACAAGTTACTGTATCTTGTTACATAATAATATTTATTTATTATAATGGTCTTAATTGGTCTACTTCTAGAGAACTAAGTTCTCTAGAAATCAAAGTAACAAGGGCAATGCTGGAATTTGAACCCAGGATCTCCTGTATACCAAACAGATGCTTTGGCCATCTAACATACAGCACCTCATTTTTGAAGAATATAGCTGTATTAAGATCAGCAACCTACAATTTAGCCTCTGCTCTTACATGATAAAACAATGTTCTGTGTTTCTGTAACTCTAGCAAGTTGGTGTTCATTCTGACATAAAAGAAATTCTAACTAGAAATAGTTTTTGCTAAGTGGACTTTTTTTAAATGCTATTTTTTCTCACTCATTCAAATTTGAGCTCTTTAAAACCAACAGTGAAAGACAGCAGTTTAGCATACACATTTATGGGTGTATGGCCACCAATGTGTGCACGTATTTGCTCAGCCTCAAATGAATGTTTAGGATGGATGCTAGGCACTGCTGGGAGTTGAACCCAGGATCTCCTGTTTACTAGACAGGCGCTTTAACCAACTAAGCCACAGCGCCTGTAATGGATGGTTTTCAGTATTCTTGTTTCTCCAGAAAAGTATACATGATATTTTGTAAGAATGAACATACAGGTAGACTATAAGGTGCACTCTTTTCCCTATAGAAAAGCAATTTCTCTTCTTACTTAATATGAATTTTTTATAAATGTCGTAATAGGTCTACTTCTAGAGTACACAGTTCTCTATCAGGAACTCATATTATCATAGGCACTGCTGGGATTTGAACCCAGGATCTCCTGTTTACGAGACAGATGCTTTGGCCATCTAAGCTACAGCGCCTCATTTTTGAGCATCATACCTGTTCTTAGATCAGCAATCTACTATTTAGCTTCTGCTCTGGCATGATTAAATGATTTCTGTGTTTCTATAATTCTATCAAGTTTTTGTACATCTTGACAATTAAAGTAATTTCTACTTAGAAAAAGGTTTTGCTTACTGGACTTTTTTAAAAGGCTACTTATTCTCACTCGTCCAAATATGAGCTCTTTAAGACTGTTCAACGCTGACAGTGTGACAGACTGCAGTTTTGCGGACACAACTATGGGTGCATGGCCACCAGTCTGAGCATTTATTTGCTCAGCCACCGAATGGAAATGAAAAAAATGCCACTAGGCACTGCTGGGAGTTGAACCCAGGATCTCCTGTTTACTAGACAGGCGCTTTGACCAACTAAGCCACAGCACCTGTAATGGACGATTTTGAATATTCTATACCGGGTTTCTCTAGATAAGTATACATGATATATTGTAAGAATGAACACACAGGTGGACTGTAAGGTGCACACTGTGTTCTTTTCTCTCTAGCAAACTAAGTTATCTTCTTACATAATATTTAATTTGTATAATAGGCTATATGCCACGGGTAGTTGTGACGTACCTCCGTTAAAATATAGGCCACATCCCGCACTTCCGGTTCCTATCGACTGCCGTTGTTGTTAGCGTTAGCTCCTAGTAGCAGACCATGACAACGACCCGAAACGGGAAGCAGCTGCGCGCTACTGGCACTACAAGTGAGTTCCGTTGTGTCCGCCCACCGGTGGGTACAGCTGTTCCGAGGAGGGGTTAGGGCGACAATTTATTGCAGCTATCTGTAGGGGGAACATTGCCATAGATTTATATGGATTTATATGTGTATAATTGGTGTGTATGTAGAAGTTAGTTTAATTGTATTTAGTCATTTATTTTTGTGTCATTCCCGCTAACCGGAAGTGCGCGGTCCTGCTCATGAATGAGGAAGTGCCAGAACGGAAGTCTGTGACATATAGACTATTGTCTTAATAGCTCTACTTCTATAGTACTAAGTTTTCTATCAAGAAGTTAAAGTAACAGGCACAGCTGGGAATTGAAACCAGGATCTCCTGTTTACTAGACAGCCACATTGACAACTAAGCCACAGCACCTCATTTATGTCGTATTGGGTATTCTATCTTGGCTTTCTTTAGATAAGTATACTTGTTGTTTTGTTGGAAGAATGAAGACCCGGGAATATACAAAGTAAGGCACACATTGTGTATTTTTCTGTCTCAAGGGAACCATGTTATACATAGCAATAACTGCGATTAACAATACAAATACTCAGTGTTGATACTTTGAAAAAGAGGTCAATTTTAAAATGTTTACTTGGAAGTTAAAAAAAAGGCACTGCTGGGAGTTGAACCCAGGATCTCCTGTTTACAAGACAGACGCTTTGGCCAACTAAGCTACAGCGCCCATACTTTAAAGTATATTTGTAGGACAACAAGTAGCTCAACAATCTTGGGCATCTGCTCTGGTACGATTAAATTATTTGCTGTGTTTCTGTAATTCTAACAAGTATTTGTTCGTCTTGACATTTAAAGTAATTTCTATCTAGAAATAGTTTTTGCTTAATTCACTTTCGTAAACTGAAAATTTGGCTCACTCATCCAAATTTGAGCTCTTTAAGACTGTTCAACAGTGACAGACTGCAGTTTTCCAGACACATCTACTGGTGCATGGCCACCAGTCTGGCATTATTTTGCCCAGCCACTAATGAACCTTTAGGAAAGATGCTAGGAACTGTTGGCACTTGAGCCTGGGAAATCCTGTTTACTAGACAGAAGCTTTGACCACCTAAGCCACAACACCTGTAATGCAAGTTATTGAGTATTCTATCCCTGGTTTCTCAAGATAAGCATACTTGTTATTTTGTAAGAATCAAGACACAAGACTGTAAGGTGCAGACAGTGTATTATTTTGTTCTAGAGAAACAAGTTACTGTATCTTGTTACATAATAATATTTATTTATTATAATGGTCTTAATTGGTCTACTTCTAGAGAACTAAGTTCTCTAGAAATCAAAGTAACAAGGGCAATGCTGGAATTTGAACCCAGGATCTCCTGTATACCAAACAGATGCTTTGGCCATCTAACATACAGCACCTCATTTTTGAAGAATATAGCTGTATTAAGATCAGCAACCTACAATTTAGCCTCTGCTCTTACATGATAAAACAATGTTCTGTGTTTCTGTAACTCTAGCAAGTTGGTGTTCATTCTGACATTAAAAAAAAATTCTAACTAGAAATAGTTTTTGCTAAGTGGACTTTTTTAAAATGCTATTTTTTCTCACTCATTCAAATTTGAGCTCTTTAAAACCAACAGTGAAAGACAGCAGTTTAGCATACACATTTATGGGTGTATGGCCACCAATGTGTGCACGTATTTGCTCAGCCTCAAATGAATGTTTAGGATGGATGCTAGGCACTGCTGGGAGTTGAACCCAGGATCTCCTGTTTACTAGACAGGCGCTTTAACCAACTAAGCCACAGCGCCTGTAATGGATGGTTTTCAGTATTCTTGTTTCTCCAGAAAAGTATACATGATATTTTGTAAGAATGAACATACAGGTAGACTATAAGGTGCACTCTTTTCCCTATAGAAAAGCAATTTCTCTTCTTACTTAATATGAATTATTTATAAATGTCGTAATAGGTCTACTTCTAGAGTACACAGTTCTCTATCAGGAACTCATATTATCATAGGCACTGCTGGGATTTGAACCCAGGATCTCCTGTTTACGAGACAGATGCTTTGGCCATCTAAGCTACAGCGCCTCATTTTTGAGCATCATACCTGTTCTTAGATCAGCAATCTACTATTTAGCTTCTGCTCTGGCACGATTAAATGATTTCTGTGTTTCTATAATTCTATCAAGTTTTTGTACATCTTGACAATTAAAGTAATTTCTACTTAGAAAAAGGTTTTGCTTACTGGACTTTTTTAAAAGGCTACTTATTCTCACTCGTCCAAATATGAGCTCTTTAAGACTGTTCAACGCTGACAGTGTGACAGACTGCAGTTTTGCGGACACAACTATGGGTGCATGGCCACCAGTCTGAGCATTTATTTGCTCAGCCACCGAATGGAAATGAAAAAAATGCCACTAGGCACTGCTGGGAGTTGAACCCAGGATCTCCTGTTTACTAGACAGGCGCTTTGACCAACTAAGCCACAGCACCTGTAATGGACGATTTTGAATATTCTATACCGGGTTTCTCTAGATAAGTATATGTTGCGAATTCAAAAGGTTGAAGGAAGCTCTGAAACATATGTGCAAATTTTATGTAGGTTTATTGTACATATAAGAATAAACCTTACAGCAGACAACAGACCTGACTCCAGCACAGTCCAACACACACATCTTCGAAGGCGGACCACGGTTTTATACCTCTAGATGACGTCATCGCCTCGTGGGACCAATCCTGGAATCGAACCGCCTTGGAACCGCCCTAGAACTTTTCTACTCTGTGAGTGATCCGCCTCTCAGCCAATCAACTACCAGCTCTGTATGTCAATCATCCAGTGTTGTGTCTGTTGTATTATGCAGGCGTGTAACTGAAAAACTCTTCCCTATTGGAAATAAAGCCCGAGAGAAAAACGTTCTGCCTAGTGTCACATTTCACATTATAAGGCAGAATTAAGTGAATACAAATAATGGAACATAATGGGTGTAATGCAATACTGATAGAAATATATTTCAATTCCCCTTTTGACATGACAAACATCATGTCAACAAAATCCTATATGTTCTATGTGAGAATGCAATTAAAAACTTGATACACATTGGAAATCTCTAACATTCCCTCCCACAGCAATATTACATCTAAGTTACCCACCCAGAATATAAATCCCTTATATAAAAATAAGCATCAATACTAATTGGTAACAAAAACTACGTAAGAAAATATACGGTAACCGTCAGAGCTTATATGCTGGAAACGCAATAGAAAACTAACAATCTAAAAAATAAATGTAACAAAAAGCAAAGAAATCAACCAAAAACAAAGAATAAAAATAAAATAAACAAAACAACAAATAAATGTAATAAGAAATAAACAAAACAAACGGAAAAAGTAATAAAGAATAAACAAAAACAAACAACAAATAAACAAAAATAAATGTAAAAATGAAACCATAAAACAAATAAAAATAAAAACAAAACAATAAAATGAAGCGGGCTGTCCCTCCTATCAAATATCACGCCTCAACAGGGTATATGCAGGAATAATGAAGTTAAATTCAATACCTTTAAAAAGGCGTCCAATAAAAAACAACTGGACTTTAATCAGACCTTATAAATTCAATACTTTCTCAAAAACCCTTAAATTTCCCAAAATTTGATTTATCAACTCTTAACAAACTTCAAAACATTGCATATACTCTGCTCCATTTCTGGTATGTGTTAACCTTAGCAAAGAATCTAAACTATGCTTTAGCCAAGTCAGGCCATCTCATCTTCATCATCATAGACACCTGTGAGGGGAAAAACCCTACACTACTCTGTTGACTAGTCTGATATCCGAGAAAAAGCTCAACTGCTCTTATTCAGAGATGTCTGCGATAAGGGCTAAGACCACATTCAGAAAATTAAACACTTAATCTATGATTAATCTAATCAGAACAGAAAACACAAAAATCCTTCCATAACCTGTCAAACTCAAATATCTTATTCACATCCATTTCCTATATATATATATATTATTCTCTGTACCAGAATGTTCTACCACAAACATTTCCTATCAGTAAAATTCACAGCTAGGCTTACTCTGATACTTCTTAACAAGGTGCAGCTAAAATGTATCCTCTAAAACATTTCTAATTATCGTTCAAATCTAAGAATTAAAATTGATAAAACTAAATTATATCTATAGGAAAATAGTGAAAACCCTGTACACCTTTCTCAAAAATCTATCAACACACAACTATTGTACTGCACATTCACCAAGCACAAACATATATATATATAATCACATTAATCTGTCTGAAACATTCACATTCTGTCTGACTCATTCATCTCAACAACCTTTAATCCTTTCTGGACCTCCTGGATCAAACTCACAGTCATTCTTCACAGGCATAAGAATAACCATATGTATCCTTTCAACATATGGTGTAAACAACAATTGAGAGGTTTCAACAAATAATGAGAAAACCTTGGCATATATTAGTGATTAGTTGGTTAGTTTGTTAGTTAATGTGATTAGTTGTGCTCTGCTGCATGTTCCACCTGTTAACCTGTAAGATAAATAAAAAATGGTGCAGGGAAAATAGATTTTCCCTTCATTGGTTACACTGCAACATTAAGCATTCATTCAACATTAATTAATCTGCTGAAAAGGGGAGGAATGTAAACCCAGTTATGGTAAGGTTCCTCTGCTTGTCCATCACAGCTGTGGAAACATTGTAAAGTGCATTTCCCCTTTTCAAATATAAATTATTCACAATTTTATCTTACACGTTCTGTCACAGGGCTGACAGATCATCAGCAGTCCAGATTTGACCTGTAATGAAAAATAAGAAAAAGTCAGCACTAAATCTATATAAATTACCCCAAACATTCAGATCCAACCTGTTTTTAGGCACTTATTAAAATGATATTCTATAACTTTATCAAATGTATAACTGTTTCCAGCTCTCATCACTGTATGAAGAGTTAAAACGTTGATCTAATTAGTTATTTGAAATGGCGTGTTTAACTATACAGTATGTCTGTTATCTCCCATCCCCTTTTTTGAAACAGGAGGTAAACAAAAAACATCCTGTTACAAAGAAAACAATGGAAATGCTCATAACACAAACGTCATCTGTACTGCAGGTGGAAATACTACCAGAAAGAAAAAATAAAAACTCAAAATAGCCAAACCCAACTACCTAGCATCAGACGTAATACTTCAACCATAAGACACATCCCCCACTAGACACATGTCACACCACCACGACATCCTATGTCAACTTCTTCTTCAACATAACCTCTACCCCATCTCTCTCCACTATCCACACCAAAGTAAGAGAGCTTTAATCCTGCTCCAACACCGTGAGCCTTGCTGCCCTTCCACTCGGTCTCCAGGACAAAGAAAACATTTACCTTCCTTCTCTGCATCATGCCAGCAAACTCTCCACCTATGCCTGTCACAACCACAAGCAGTCATAGTACTGTATACAAGACGGTAAAACTAGAAACCACAAACAATTGAAGCTGTCAGTCCAGTCCCAGAAAGACGTGTTCTCAACACCAAGGCTTGTCCAAAAAGGTGAGGAAAAAGAAAAGAAAAAGACAAACACACATCCAAAAAGGAATGCAACAGGTGCCCATACCGAACATGATGGAGAAAACAGAACCAAACTGTACTGCTCTAACGCGAGTGCATGAAGGAAAAAAAAAAATGTGTATGGTAATCCAACAATCCATGAGAAGTGTGGCTGTGCAGGTCACGTGTCAGTGAGATCTGTACATGTATGTATGAATAATGAGTGTGCGTGAGGTTCTACCATAGCAAAGAATATGATCATGAAAAACTGTAGTTATTGAACCACCACCTGAAGATCACATGGTCAGCTGACACATCAGCCAGGCTGCAAAGTTTGGTAGTGACGTTTCCAGCTTGACTTTCACTTGTCATGAGTTCTCCAGCCCCCATAGGAGATGTCAAGAGTCCAGCAGTGGGTGCAGACCACAGTTCATAGACTTGGTGCAAAACGTAAAACTCCATGTAACAGTTCAGGCACGAGTCATGACAGCTTGGCTTTAGCTGAACATGATGCATATCGGCAGTCCAGTGCATTTTCAGTTCAGTGCAGGTGGTGACAGCTTTGCGGCTTTAGCTGAACACAACGCATTTCGACAGTCCAGTGCAGTCCAGTGCAGGTGAGGAGTTGTTAGCAAAACCTAGCTTCAATGACAGCATACATGTAATCTGTCCAAAAATGGTGTTCAACACTAGAGAGTCATGATGCAACCACTCCATGCTATGTAGGGAACCTAAATGTATGCAAACAAGTGTAATGTTGTGGGGTGAGGAATAAAATTGTAAATTGAGAACTGCATATCTGTGTATAAGTGAAATCCACCACCAAATAGAAACAATTAACTGCTAACTAAACGTCGTCATGGAGCACCTGCAACGTTCACTGATCAGATGTCAAGCTGAAGTCCTCAGAAAACACCTAAATAAAGTCACCCCCTGCAGTATGTCAGCTGTGTGAAGACTCCCTTCCAGACTCTGTCGAGCAGGTCAGAAGGCCAAGGCAGAACGCTCCTGCAGAACAACAAGCGGCAGTCCTCCAAGAAAAGAAAAAAAAAATACACACATAAAAAAGAACAAATAAAAATAAAAACAAACCACCAAAGTACTCCAAACCACCATTACACAGGCCTTGTTCATATGTCATTAAACATGACCTGCACCCCACCAGGCTGAAGTGATGAGAACTGGAAACATAACAATTAATTGCGTGAGATTAACCCTGCATGTACTCCTTCAGGCAACATGTTCCTGGAACCTCACCTATAAAAATCAGAAATGTGCCTTTAACACTGAGAGTGAAAAACACATATCTGCAAAGAATACAGTACTGCATTGTGAGGACAACAGACTGTCACAGAGAGGTCAGCGTGTTTAAAACAAAGGTCACAGCAACAGAAAATAAAAAACAAACCGTGTAATAACCCAACTTTTAACTGGTAATTAACTAACTACTTTACCCTGGAGTTTTCTTCCAAAGCTGCACTGAAGTACACACCAATAAACAGTAACTTTTACAGTCCCAGCCTGAGCTGATTAAGTTGTAAAACTCCCTGTTATCAGCCGGAACCCCGTGAGGCAGACCCACTAACTGTAGGTGCAGAACCAAGTGACAACTCACTCAGATTTATGGATGAAAGAGGCCTCTATGCCGTGCAGGTTCACAGGCACGTAGGGGGGGGGGGGTGAGGGAGGAGGGGAGGAGATGTCTCCTTGCCTCCGTGTCAGGCACCAACAGGAGAGTATTATCTTGTTAGAAGCCATAAATCTGAGTTCGAGCCAGCAGCTCCAAGCGGTCCCAGGACCAGAACCTCCAGAGGCCATCTGCGGCGGGGGGGGGGGGAGAGGAAGGAGGAGGGGAGCCCCATCTGCAGGAACTGCAACAAATCAGTGGGGGAGACCGGCCGTGTGACAGCTGCATGTGCGAAACTGCCCTGTGCATGCTCCTCAGAGAAGGTTTCTGGCTCCCTGACTTTAACACTCACAAATGCAATAAATGAGAATAAAAATGAAAATAAAAAATCTTTCCCTGTTGCCTTTGTTTGTTTTCAGCACTTTCCGGAGTACAGGTCACAAGTGTCTAAGAGTAAGGAAAGAAAATAAATAAATAAACAAAAGAAAGTAAAAAAAAAATAGTAAATGAAAATAGAAAAAAATTACGACCTATACACCGGAAAATACGGTAATCGACTTTAACGGGGAGGGGAGGAAAAATGTGACTCTTAACAGCGATCACAGTCCCGGATGTGACCTAATCACACACAGCGACATGTGAACCCGGAGTGGCAATCCACTCTGAACGGCAAAACCCGTGTGTCGGATGAAAGCCCCTGTGACTCAACGGCGACAGATGCCCGGAGTTCACGATGAGGCCTCGACCACACAGTTTCCCGGAGTCCAAAGAAAACGTGTCTCCCAGCCGACAGGCCGGAGCGCAGAAGTGGGATGTGGGGGAAGGGCAAACTTAAGGCACCGTAAATTATCCCTACGCGTGTGTGGAACTTCTGTGCTCTTCACCTTACTTACATGTACAAAAACCGCCAAAAAAATGCACATTCAAATGAAATACCAACAGTAGTTCACGTTTTTTTTTTTTACTTTTAGCTGCTAACATTATAAAACACTGGCCCACCTCGAGACAAACAGCCCTCAGTCAACAAATAATTTAGTGTGTCCAAACGCAGACGTTTTGTGTAAGAGGGGTCCTGCTCACCTCTGTGAATCACCGGCTGTTGACTGCGCGCGTGCTCGTCTCTGTCGGCGGTGGGGGGGGGAACCCTCCAAATCATCTCTCGTTTCAGACGAAACTGCAAACCCCTCAGCGTCGGTGGTCACCAAATTGTTGCGAATTCAAAAGGTTGAAGGAAGCTCTGAAACGAATGTGCAAATTTTATGTAGGTTTATTGTACATATAAGAATAAACCTTACAGCAGACAACAGACCTGACTCCAGCACAGTCCAACACACACATCTTCGAAGGCGGACCACGGTTTTATACCTCTAGATGACGTCATCGCCTCGTGGGACCAATCCTGGAATCGAACCGCCTTGGAACCGCCCTAGAACTTTTCTACTCTGTGAGTGATCCGCCTCTCAGCCAATCAACTACCAGCTCTGTATGTCAATCATCCAGTGTTGTGTCTGTTGTATTATGCAGGCGTGTAACTGAAAAACTCTTCCCTATTGGAAATAAAGCCCGAGAGAAAAACGTTCTGCCTAGTGTCACATTTCACATTATAAGGCAGAATTAAGTGAATACAAATAATGGAACATAATGGGTGTAATGCAATACTGATAGAAATATATTTCATATACATGATATATTGTAAGAATGAACACACAGGTGGACTGTAAGGTGCACACTGTGTTCTTTTCTCTCTAGCAAACTAAGTTATCTTCTTACATAATATTTAATTTGTATAATAGGCTATATGCCACGGGTAGTTGTGACGTACCTCCGTTAAAATATAGGCCACATCCCGCACTTCCGGTTCCTATCGACTGCCGTTGTTGTTAGCGTTAGCTCCTAGTAGCAGACCATGACAACGACCCGAAACGGGAAGCAGCTGCGCGCTACTGGCACTACAAGTGAGTTCCGTTGTGTCCGCCCACCGGTGGGTACAGCTGTTCCGAGGAGGGGTTAGGGCGACAATTTATTGCAGCTATCTGTAGGGGGAACATTGCCATAGATTTATATGGATTTATATGTGTATAATTGGTGTGTATGTAGAAGTTAGTTTAATTGTATTTAGTCATTTATTTTTGTGTCATTCCCGCTAACCGGAAGTGCGCGGTCCTGCTCATGAATGAGGAAGTGCCAGAACGGAAGTCTGTGGCATATAGTCTATTGTCTTAATAGCTCTACTTCTATAGTACTAAGTTTTCTATCAAGAAGTTAAAGTAACAGGCACAGCTGGGAATTGAAACCAGGATCTCCTGTTTACTAGACAGCCACATTGACAACTAAGCCACAGCACCTCATTTATGTCGTATTGGGTATTCTATCTTGGCTTTCTTTAGATAAGTATACTTGTTGTTTTGTTGGAAGAATGAAGACCCGGGAATATACAAAGTAAGGCACACATTGTGTATTTTTCTGTCTCAAGGGAACCATGTTATACATAGCAATAACTGCGATTAACAATACAAATACTCAGTGTTGATACTTTGTAAAAGAGGTCAATTTTAAAATGTTTACTTGGAAGTTTAAAAAAAAGGCACTGCTGGGAGTTGAACCCAGGATCTCCTGTTTACAAGACAGACACTTTGGCCAACTAAGCTACAGCGCCCATACTTTAAAGTATATTTATAGGACAACAAGTAGCTCAACAATCTTGGGCATCTGCTCTGGTACGATTAAATTATTTGCTGTGTTTCTGTAATTCTAACAAGTATTTGTTCGTCTTGACATTTATAGTAATTTCTATCTAGAAATAGTTTTTGCTTAATTCACTTTCGTAAACTGAAAATTTGGCTCACTCATCCAAATTTGAGCTCTTTAAGACTGTTCAACAGTGACAGACTGCAGTTTTCCAGACACATCTACTGGTGCATGGCCACCAGTCTGGCATTATTTTGCCCAGCCACTAATGAACCTTTAGGAAAGATGCTAGGAACTGTTGGCACTTGAGCCTGGGAAATCCTGTTTACTAGACAGAAGCTTTGACCACCTAAGCCACAACACCTGTAATGCAAGTTATTGAGTATTCTATCCCTGGTTTCTCAAGATAAGCATACTTGTTATTTTGTAAGAATCAAGACACAAGACTGTAAGGTGCAGACAGTGTATTATTTTGTTCTAGAGAAACAAGTTACTGTATCTTGTTACATAATAATATTTATTTATTATAATGGTCTTAATTGGTCTACTTCTAGAGAACTAAGTTCTCTAGAAATCAAAGTAACAAGAGCAATGCTGGAATTTGAACCCAGGATCTCCTGTATACCAAACAGATGCTTTGGCCATCTAACATACAGCACCTCATTTTTGAAGAATATAGCTGTATTAAGATCAGCAACCTACAATTTAGCCTCTGCTCTTACATGATAAAACAATGGTCTGTGTTTCTGTAACTCTAGCAAATTGGTGTTCATTCTGACATTTAAAAAAAATTCTAACTAGAAATAGTTTTTGCTAAGTGGACTTTTTTAAAATGCTATTTTTTCTCACTCATTCAAATTTGAGCTCTTTAAAACCAACAGTGAAAGACAGCAGTTTAGCATACACATTTATGGGTGTATGGCCACCAATGTGTGCACGTATTTGCTCAGCCTCAAATGAATGTTTAGGATGGATGCTAGGCACTGCTGGGAGTTGAACCCAGGATCTCCTGTTTACTAGACAGGCGCTTTAACCAACTAAGCCACAGCGCCTGTAATGGATGGTTTTCAGTATTCTTGTTTCTCCAGAAAAGTATACATGATATTTTGTAAGAATGAACATACAGGTAGACTATAAGGTGCACTCTTTTCCCTATAGAAAAGCAATTTCTCTTCTTACTTAATATGAATTTTTTATAAATGTCGTAATAGGTCTACTTCTAGAGTACACAGTTTTCTATCAGGAACTCATATTATCATAGGCACTGCTGGGATTTGAACCCAGGATCTCCTGTTTACGAGACAGATGCTTTGGCCATCTAAGCTACAGCGCCTCATTTTTGAGCATCATACCTGTTCTTAGATCAGCAATCTACTATTTAGCTTCTGCTCTGGCACGATTAAATGATTTCTGTGTTTCTATAATTCTATCAAGTTTTTGTACATCTTGACAATTAAAGTAATTTCTACTTAGAAAAAGGTTTTGCTTACTGGACTTTTTTAAAAGGCTACTTATTCTCACTCGTCCAAATATGAGCTCTTTAAGACTGTTCAACGCTGACAGTGTGACAGACTGCAGTTTTGCGGACACAACTATGGGTGCATGGCCACCAGTCTGAGCATTTATTTGCTCAGCCACCGAATGGAAATGAAAAAAATGCCACTAGGCACTGCTGGGAGTTGAACCCAGGATCTCCTGTTTACTAGACAGGCGCTTTGACCAACTGAGCCACAGCACCTGTAATGGACGATTTTGAATATTCTATACCGGGTTTCTCAAGATAAGTATACATGATATATTGTAAGAATGAACACACAGGTGGACTGTAAGGTGCACACTGTGTTCTTTTCTCTCTAGCAAACTAAGTTATCTTCTTACATAATATTTAATTTGTATAATAGGCTATATGCCACGCAGAGCCGGACCTGCCTATAAGCGAACTAAGCGGCTGCTTTGGGCCCCGTGGCCACTAGGGGGCCCCATGAAGGACACAAATTCTGTGACATGGATGATGAGGCACTCAAACAGCACTGTGAGCTCCTTGGGAACACACTCAGTGATGGAGAGAAGACTGATGTGGACTGGCAGGAACTAGCTACAGAAATAAAAAATCTTCCAAACCTCCCCACATCAAGCATGACCAGTTTTGATCTTCTCACCTTCATCCACCAAAAGCAGTTAACTGGACTTTATCCAAACCTGTGGGTAGCTTTGAGAATAGCCTGCACATTGCCTGTGACAGTGGCATCAGCCGAGAGAAGTTTTTCAAAGCTAAAACTGATCAAAACATACCTAAGGTCCTCCATGGGACAGGAGAGGCTGAGTGGATTGGCCATCATCAGCATCAACCATGAGGTTGGACGACACATTTCATATGATGACATCATTATTGATTTTGCTTCCAAAAAAGCAAGGAGACCCACTATTTGAAAATAAAAACCAAGAGACATGTTAAAAGGGAAGTGATTAAGCTGCAGTAAAGTTTTCTTTATTCTTTTTGGTATTTTATTTGTTTTGTTTAATATTTATTTTTGTGTTTTAACTATTTTTTCACATTTTGTGTTTTTTATTTTTTCTAAATATTTTATTATTTGTTTAAAGGGTTTTTGTTGTTTATTTTATTTAGCTTTTTGTAAATACTTGTTTTGTATTGTTAGTGTTAAAAGTCTACAAGTACTTAAGATTAGAAAGTGTATTTTATATTTATTTTCTTACTTTTGATTTTTATATTTCTTTATAGAGAATGTAAATTGTTTTTGTGCAGGTTTTACATTGTTCTTCTTGTTGAGATTTTAATGTGTCCTATTTGTTACTGAAGTTCTGTTTTTAAGGATACTTTTTTAGCATTGAAGTTGTTTTTTGCCTGACATGGCTTGTTACATGTTGTGATTTAAAGATTAAATATAAAAACACACCATAATCTTTTATTGCATTTTTTTATTCTGTGTATGTAAAACTATAGGTTTAGAGCCCCCTTGTGGTCAAATAGAGTTAATACCATTGAACAAGTTCATTTAGACAAAAGCAAAACAAACAAAAAGACTGTACTTATGTAGGATCTTTCTACCTGCAAATGAAAAAACACAATTTGTACCATCAGATGCTCACACAATCATATATTTTTAGTGAGTGTGCTTAGCAGTAAACTATGATACACCATGGTCTTAGAATAAAAGTGTTGTGCAAAAGGTTTATAATTACATACAGCCTTTGGTTTTGTGTATCTTTCAATGTCTACAAAGGCAAAGCAAAGTAGGGCCCCGAAAACATATCCTGCTTAGGGCCCCCAAACGTCCAGGTCCGGCCCTGATGCCACGGGTAGTTGTGACGTACCTCCGTTAAAATATAGGCCACATCCCGCACTTCCGGTTCCTATCGACTGCCGTTGTTGTTAGCGTTAGCTCCTAGTAGCAGACCATGACAACGACCCGAAACGGGAAGCAGCTGCGCGCTACTGGCACTACAAGTGAGTTCCGTTGTGTCCGCCCACCGGTGGGTACAGCTGTTCCGAGGAGGGGTTAGGGCGACAATTTATTGCAGCTATCTGTAGGGGGAACATTGCCATAGATTTATATGGATTTATATGTGTATAATTGGTGTGTATGTAGAAGTTTTATTAATTGTATTTAGTCATTTATTTTTGTGTCA
>JBBPBX010083370.1:0-15542 GCA_038048925.1 Garcialebias charrua | reverse complement strand
GAAAGGTCACCCCGGGTTTTAAACCGGGTCTTAGGGACTTTTAGAAGGTTCAATGCTGAAGAACGAAGGGTGCGGGCTGGAGAATAAGGGATCAGCATTTCTGTGATGTACTGGGGGGCCTGTCCATTTAACGCTCTAAAAGTTAATACCAAGATTTTAAAATGAATTCTAAATTCAACAGGGAGCCAATGCAGATCATATAAAACCGGTGTGATGTGAGACCTTCTATTTGTTCCTGTTAAAAGCCTCGCAGCAGCGTTCTGGACCAACTGGACACGAGCGACAGCAGACTTATTAAAACAAGTAAAAAGGGAATTGCAGTAATCTAAACGAGAAGAGATAAAAACATGAATAATCATCTCCAGGTCAGATTTGGATAAAATTGCCCTCAGTTTAGAAATGTTCCTCAGGTGATAAAAGCAGTTTCTGACCAGGAGCTTTGAATGTTTGTCCAAAGACATTGACTGGTCGAACTGAACACCAAGGTTTCTGAGGCTCGGCTGAGAAGAGGAGCCCAGAGAACCGAGATTTGCACCGCATGTGGTACATGTGATGAAATGAGATTATGTACACAGGGTCCCAGTTACATTCAACAACTAAATGTAAGAGAAAAACAGTAATAACATCTAGGATTAACTAAGAAAAACATCAACTAGAAATACACTAAGCACTAATGTAATAGAAAAACAAAATCATTACAAACAGACAGCCGCACGAACATGAGTCTATATGAGCAAATGGTCACATATGAACACAGCAACAAGAAACAGATTAGCACAAAAAGGCAGAATGAGTTAGGAGCTGAAAAACGGATCTGAATGGTCCATTTCCAATTTCCAATGTTCCATTTAGGAACATTCAGATTATTTGTCATGAAGGTACAGGTCAGGTCACACCATACCATACCATACCATACCATTTTATTTATAAAGCACTTTAAACAGGAACAAGTCCACACCAAAGTGCTGGACAAACAAACACGCAACAGGCAACACAGACAATGAAGTACAACACGAAAAACATAAAAACATTGCAGATCATAAATCAAACGATCCAATACAAATCAGCTGGCATTGAAAGCGATGGAGTAGTAGTGAGTTTTTAACCGGGATTTGAAAACCGAGAGGGAGGGGGCCTGTTTGATGAGCAGCGGTAACTCGTTCCAGAGTCTTGGGCCTGCTACAGAGAACGCCCTGTCACCCCTGCGCTTAAGGCGAGTTTCTGGAACTATTAAGAGTACCTGATCCTCTGACCTCAAAGCACGTGGAGGGACATATGGGTGTATCAGATCCGAGAGATAGGCGGGGGCGAGACTGTTCAGCGATTTGTAGACATACATGAGAATTTTGAATTGGATTCGAAGATGAACCGGTAGCCAGTGAAGGGAGGCCAAGACTGGTGTAATGTGCTCTCTTTTGCGTGTGCTGGTTAAAAATCGGGCAGCTGCGTTCTGAACCAGTTGTAATCGTGCAATGGTGGCTTGACTGACGCCAAACAGAAGTGAATTGCAGTAATCAAGCCTAGATGTAATGAATGCGTGAATCACTGTCTCCAGGTGCTTTTTGGATAATATGGGCTTCAGCTTAGACAGACGCCTCAGCTGGAAAAAACAGGATTTGACGATCATGTTTACATGACTGTTGAGTTTCATGGAAGGATCCATTATCACTCCCAGATTTTTGACTTTTTGTTTTTCAGACAGGGGTAGAGCAGACAGGTCAATGCAGTGGTTTGAGGTTGTGTCATTGGGAAGGAACAATATTTGATGATGCTTTTAAACAAAGTTTAGTGCCTTGTAACATAGCTGTTTCTGAAAAATAGACAGTTCTGCGTGACACAATGCCTGAAATAGCCCTGCACTTATTGACTACAACACCTAGCAATAACAACTTTAGCATCCTAAGAGCAGAAAGAAGCAAGTCTCATAAGCAGTCAAAGCCTGCTCCAGAGTGTTCTGTTGAGCTTGGTGAGAAGATCAACTAGCAGCTGTCCAAGAGGGTCTGGAACAGTCTAAGAGGATCTAGGGGATCTGGAAGTCCTCGAGTGTCTCTTTGAGAATACCTCAGTTTCCAGAGACTAGAGGGTCTCAAGTTTTCAGTCTCCAATACCTTCAAGTCTTCTTGCAGGTATAAAATCTGGGCAAACCATTGAGAGTTCAACAAGGTTATGGTCATACTTATTATTAAAGTACAACTGACTCCCAAGTGGTTCTTGAAATATTTTGCTAACACAGGAACACAACATTATAGCCTTCAGTAGCAGCTACTCCTCAAAAAGGAACTTTTGTTAGAACTTAATGATTTTCTTGAATTCTCACTGGTTCT
This sequence comes from Garcialebias charrua, assembly GCA_038048925.1. Lineage (NCBI taxonomy): Eukaryota > Metazoa > Chordata > Actinopteri > Cyprinodontiformes > Rivulidae > Garcialebias > Garcialebias charrua. The sequence continues at coordinate 13,218 of JBBPBX010083370.1, read as the reverse complement.
TTTGTCTTTTATGTTGTCCGGCAGCAGCAGTCTTCAGAGCCTTAAAAGAGGATGGTTCTGAGGTTCCTCGACTCCCTGATCCAAACCTGGTCTTTCCCCCAACACCTCGTCATCGCTGTGCTCCAGAACGCCCCAAAACCTTGGACTTCCTGGGTCGGCCTCGGCCTTCGCCGCGAACTCGTTGCGATGTCTTCTCGGTCGAAACCAAGCCCGTGGGGACGGGACTGGGCCTGACAAATGGCGAGTCCTCCATCCACACGTCCAGCACAGAGACTCCACCCACTGCAGAGTTTGGACGAGACCAGGCAGTGCCTCTCACCCCCACAGAGGGCCCGACACCCTTCTCCCCCCACAGGAGTGAAAACCTGTTGGATCATTTGGACAAGGAACAATGTCAGGATGGGACGGTCCCACTCTGCAGGACAAAGACCAGCCTTCACAAAGACTCGGCCGATACTGCAGGATTCTGGTCCTGATTCAATCCGAGCCTTCAGTGGCCTGGTCCATGCATGGGCAGAACCATTCCTGCTGTCAGGCTGAGAACTGTTAAAGAAACCCTTCCTGATCTGATCTGGCATCAGAATCAATGGCAAAGTGCCACCCACCAACTACCTGCTGAGCTGTAGACCGAGCTCATCTGAGGACCGGACGGAACCCACTTATGGTCCTTTTGGTCAAATGAGTCTCATGTTCTGTGAGCTGTCAGAGGACAGGTTGTGACTGACTCTCAGCAACTACCACGCAGCACGTAGCTCAGTATCTGTCAGACTGGCTGAGGTTAGATTGTTGTGGCAGCCATGTTGAACCGGACTACCTCTAAAAGTTAAACGGTTGTAGACATCCAGTCAGAATGTGTGGCTGAAATCCATCAAGTCATTCACGAGGCACTGGAGACACTGTCGGTGAACAGGGTTCTCCTAAATGTCTCCAGAAAGTCCTGTGAGGTCTATTTGGACCCTCAGACTCCTATTGCAAGTCTCCAAAGCTCGCAGTCCTATCCTTTGAGTTTTGAACATCTGTGCAACCATTTTTCTCTGGATGTAGTCACAAAGTTGGTTGAAAACAAGTAATGCACCAATGTCCCCGTCACTGAGGGATTTGAACAGTGAATGTTTGTAGTTTTGAGATTAGTGTTTTTCTGGACTGGACTTGAACAGGGAATGCAAGTACACCTTCATGTTTTTTGTGCAAGATGTTCTTTTTTTTTTTTTTCCATCTTAAAAGCCCATCTAGGGACAAGTGCTGCGAATTAGCTTGTTGCTATTGCACTATGATGCAAACATGGGACTGCTGTTTTCTCTGTTTGACTATGTTGATGTGTGTCTGTCCCTATCAAATAAATCAAATCAAGAGGGTAGGAGTTTCTTACCAAAAAAACTGGCCAAAATTTCTTACTCCAAGATGCAGCCATACATAAAAATGTCAGTCAGTACCTCACCACACAGACGGACAGATGGAAGGTTTTCCCCTCCCCACTTCTTTGATCTGTGATGGGGACAACCAGTCTGTGAGCTTCTAGTTGTTCCTGCTCTGGTTTTCATCTGTTAGAGGAAGATTTCCAGATGAAGCCGTCTCATTTCTGACTCGTTCTGTTTGAAGTCATATACTGTATCCTTACAGCTTTACAGAATCACTCTGACTGGAGTCCAGATGGAACCTCCATGAATATAAAACTTGGTTTTGGTTGTTGAACTTGAACATTTTTGGATCAGATCCTTTAAACTCATCTGAATTCTGTTTTTATCACCCGCCTCAGGATGACAGCAGAGCCGTAAACTTGGCGTTTATTCATCTGTACCTACTGTTGACAAAGTATCTGTGTAGTTAAACTCTCAAAACGTAGTCTCTGTTTGTTCTACAACTGATTAACTTCTGGACTCAACCTGATTCAAGATGGCTGCCACAGCAAATTCGTGTTAGCAAACAAAAAGGACCGAGTTACAATTAGGGGGTGGTAGCTGAGACTGATCCCCAGCAACAACTGAGTGCTAAATGATCTGTTTTTAAAACTTCTAAAAACCACTGGAGCCCTTCTGTCAGCAAAATATCTCATGAACCACTGGATGGATTTTTTTTTTTTACGAATGATTGACTTTTAAAGTCACCCCCTCTGAAGACTGTGGCGGCCATCTTGAATGTGGCTGACTCCAGAACGTGTTATTAATACTTCCTCTGGGAGCGATTCCATAAGTGTATTTAACTATGAGATATTTTGCTAACAGAAGCACAGGCCAAAACATCATTGTCCACCTTTGCTGTTAGGTGGCAGGAGATAAAAACATTCTGACCAGTTTACAAAGATAAAACTATTTATTTATTTATATTGTTTTGTTACCCACTGACATGCTGACAAAAAGAGCTGGGACACTTTTGAAGCTCTTCATGGACTTTGATCATGTTACTTGTTCAACATCTGAACCCCTGCTGGCAGACTGACCCCCACCCCGATGCTAACATGAGCTCTGATTAAAATGTTACCACAGGTCTATTCAGGCTGGAACGTGTTTCATTTCTTTGACCCAAGTCAGCTAAAGAAGGGAAACCTGTATCTGCTCCAACGTTCTCTTTAGAATCATCAGCTGGACTCCAGGAGGAAGATAAATCAACTTGTGTGACATGATGTTGGAACTATGTATAAAGTGGCAGAGTATAGCTACTCAGCTTTGATTTTCTTTGTACTGTACACAGATGCTTCGAATAATTAATATATAAAAGTATTTTTTAATAAAATAGTTCTCTTCAGAGCGTTGCAGTTTTCGGGTGGAGAAAGGAAGGGTCAAACGCCGACGCATTTTATGACGCAATCGCCAGGATGCACCTTGTAAATAACTATGGCAGAGAATATACAAACCGAGGAATTAAGCAATTTAAGTGAAGGTTTGAGCGATTTGTCTTCAGTTTGGGAAGCCGAAGTTAGTTTGAGTGTTGAATAAGAAAAGCTGGTTCTAATTTAGGTCTGCAGACGTATTTATTTGACTCTTACCGTTCAGTGAACGAGGTGGTGCGAGGGGAAATCCGACATTTTAGATGAGCAAAGTTTCGAGGGTGAAGGGCTGGAACCCGATCGTAGTCGTCTACAGAGCTGGCGATGTTAGAACACCCAAATGTGACACAACGTACCGGCATTTTTCAAGTTGTCCAAAAGAAAATAGGTGATCTTGAACACAATTACACTGCGTGCTAATAGCAGCGGCAGACAACCGTGCTGGTCTCTACGTCACGACGTCGCATGTGTAAGTACCCGGATGTCCCTTGACGAAACACGGCGCAAATTTGAAATTCACTTTTAAATCAAATTTTCATTGATTTATCATTTTGCTTGTAAAAACGAACATAGTTGAATGATACAACATATATATGTTGTGCCACTTTATGCATAGTTCCAAAATCATGTCACACCACCTTTAAAGACATGTTGGGACAAGTTCCAGCCTTCCATTATCTTTACCCGCTTCTTCCTTTTTGGGTCGTGGGGGTCACTGGTGCCCACATCCAACTATCACTTGCGTGCTGCAAGTGATAGCACGGTGGCGCAGCTCTCTGCTCCACACAGAGGGCTGTGGTAGCTCGGTGGTCTGTGGTTGTGTCAGGAAGGGCATCCGGCATAAAAACAATTGCCAAGTCTTAGAGCGAGTTATCTAAAAAAAGCTAAGTCTGGTCATCTGGACATTCAAAAAAAAATTTTTGTAGAAATGTTTCATCTTTTTTAGAGCGATACTAGCAATAACAGCATTGTAAGAGGGGGACACTGTTATTGCTAGTATCACTCAGCCCTCTGTGAATAGCAAACAACCATCTGGGTGCTAACAATCCATCGTTAGGCTGATGGTCCTCCTTGATCATGTGAGCAGCTGGTTTCGGCTGTCATCAGCCAACTGGTTGATCCACGGTGAGAGGGTGCTATTTATAAGACTGAGCTGAATACAACATCTCTGACTGAGGAAGTCTTTCGGACGAAAGACGAAACGTTTCTACAATTTTTTGCCTTATTTTTTTTAATGTCCAGAGGACCAGACTTAGCTTTTTTTAGATTTTTCTACCTGGATTATTGAGCATGCATCAGGGTATTTTGTGCGAGTTAGTTTGCTGTGGCGACCCAAGATGAGTTTTCTCCGCATGGTGTCTGGACTAAGCTTAGAGATAGGGTGAAAAGCTCAGTCATCCGGGAGGGACTCGGGAGTAGAGCCGCTGCTTCTCCACATCGAGAGGAGCCAGTTGAGGTGGCTCGGGCATCTGGTTAGGATGCCTCCTGGACGCCTCCCTGGTGAGGTGTTCCGGGCATGTCCCACCGGGAGGAGACCCAGAGGAAGACCCAGGACACGCTGGAGGGACTATGTTTCTCGGCTGGCCTGGGAACGCCTTGGGATTCCCCCAGAGGAGCTGCTCCAAGTGGCTGGGGAGAGGGAAGTCTGGGCCTCCCTACTTAGGCTGCTACCCCCGCGACCCGACCCCGGATAAGCGGACGAAAATGGATGGATGGATGGATGGATGGACCCATGAAGAAGGGAGCAGCTGACAGAAGGAATAAATAAATAAAATTTCAGTGACTGAGTTCTGATTATTAAAAGGGTGAATACATTAAGTTGTTGCTGGTCTAATAATAGGTTTCCATCTTTTAACACCTTCACCGTTTCAACATCTATCTTCTTTTTTATTTCTCTGGATACCATAATAGGGCTTAGGGTAAGCCTACCCTGTTCTTCATCATTCTTTAGTTTTAATATTTTAATTTCCTCTCTCACAACTTTTCTTCTAACCACTATCTTCATTCTGGTGGGCGTTGGCTGCCGGCCGGCTCTGCTGGCGGCTGTCCAAATCTTTGGATGGTTGTCTTCCTGCTGTGAAGCCGTGGGATCTGGTGCTGTGCGTCATTGTATCTGTGGACGAAGGCTGTGTTTGGCGACTGCCGTGCGAAAGGTTGGTGAACGTAGTGGCCGAGTCTCGGTTTGCGGCTGGACAGCGGGATAGCTGTCTGCGCGGCTGCGGGCGTGCATGTTCGCTGATACGGGGTGCTGTGGAACCAGAGCTCGTCGAGGAAGAAGTTTGGATCAGAACAGCTGTTGAGTACTTCTTTCATTTTTTCTCCTCCTGTTTGGAGCTGGGCTGGATGAATCCATTTACTTTTTGAAAAGAATACTGTCATTGTTCACACCTCATCACTTGGATTAAAAAAATTAAATAGCAATAAATAAAATGGCAGGAAAATCAAGAGCAAAAAAACATGATATGCATGATCAAAGCCCTGATGACTTGGATGAGATAAAGAGATCCCTTGACTTCATGAGTTCAGAACTAACAAAGGTGACAACACAACAAGAACTCTTGATGAAGCTGTTTGAGGAGATCAAGCAATTAAAAATGGAATCTAATTATAAAGACAAAAAAATCGCTGAACTTGAACAAAAAGTGGATTATCTTGAACAAGATGCTAGACTGGACAATCTTGTGATAACTGGTCTGGAAATAAAAAATCGGAAATACACGAAAGTTGTCACAAATGAAGGAATAACTGAGGACTCAACACCACAGGAACTGACGTCATTAGAAGATCAGGTTGTAAATTTCTTGCAGGACAGGGACATTGAAATACATCATGAGGACATATCTATATGCCACACCCTGCCCAGCAAGACTGACAATTTCAAACCGGTGGTTGTGGTGAAGTTCATCAGCAGAAAAGCAAGAAATAAAGTGATCATGCAAGCAAAAAAATTACAGGGAACAAGAGTTTTCATAAATGAACATCTAACAAAGCGAAATGGAGTCATTGCACGTGAAGCACGATTATTAAAAAAAGCAAAAAAAATTGTGTCAACATGGACGAGAAATGGAAAAATCTGGATCAAAGTAAAGGAAACATCACAAGCTACAGTAATATGAGACTTGAAGGACTTGGATAATTTTAGATGAACATAGGAGAAGACAAACAAATATTTCTCACAAACATCCATAAAAAAATCGGTCTGATGAACAAACACACTGAATCAATATGATGTACGATGACTCAGAAACAAAAATCTATAGTGTTGAAGAGGTGATCGACAAAATTTTTTCCCAGCTATAAAAGATAGTAAATACTATAATGAAAAACAATTTAATGATATAAACACGACAAATGGAAATCTTTCTATTATTCATTTGAATTGCAGAAGTATCAATGCAAATATCCAAATTAACAGATTACCTAAATAAATTAAATAAAACTTTTACAATTATAGCTTTATCAGAAACATGGTTAAATGACGTTAATATAGATAATGCATACATCGAAGGTTATGAATTATACCATATGAACAGAAAAACAAAAAGAGGTGGAGGAGTTGCTTTATTTATTGAAAATGAAATAAAATGTAAATTCATTAGTGAAATGTCGATGACTGTAGATAACATCATGGAAATGATATCAATAGAAATAATAAATGAGAATGACAAAAACATTATAATAAGTTGTGTTTACCGATCACCAGGATCCAATATAGACTTGTTTACAGAAAAAATTATGGAGTCACTAGTAAAGAGCAGAAATAAAGGAGTTTTTTTGTGTGGTGACTTCAATATTGATCTGGGTAATAAGACCGATTCAAATAACATAAGTACATTCATAAATTCAATGTATAGTATAAATTTATTTCCATCGATAACAAATCCAACACGAATAACACACAGTTCTACAATAATTGATAATGTATTTACTAATATAACTGATGCAAATATACTAAGTGGTATTTTGATGACTGATCTAAGTGATCATTTACCAGTTTTTACAATTTACAATAAAGAGGTTATAATTTCAAATAAAACTGCAGAGAAGAAAACAATAATAAATACATCAATTAAAGCATTAAATAGACTAAAAAAGGATTTAACAAAACAAAATTGGAGCGATGTCTATGTTGAAGATGTGAACAAAGCATATGATGAGTTTATGAACATTTTAAATGTGTTGTATAAGAAAAATTGTGTTCAAAAAAATTATGTAAAAAAAGGTACTGTTGATCATCCATGGATGACAACAGGACTGAGAAACGCTTGCAAAAAAAAGAACTATTTGTACTCTTGTTTTTTGAAGCATAGAACTCCTGAGGCTGAAAACAAGTACAAAAAGTACAAAAACAAGCTGGTGGGAATCATAAGGAAACAAAAGAGGGAATATTACAGTGAACAACTAAACAAAACAAATGGTGAAATAAAATCAACATGGCGAGTTATAAATAATGTTCTGAATAAACACAAGAAAGGAACTAGTTTATCACGATGTTTTGTGAAAAGTGGTAATGAAATATATGATAACAATGAAATTGTAAATGAATTTAATGACTATTTTGTGAATGTGGGATCAAACCTGGCAAAAACAATACCAAAAGTTGATAAAAACGTGAGCTACTTACTTAATGATCATAAAAATACTATGTTTCTATATGAAACTGATAAGGATGAAATAATGATGGTCACAAAAACATTTTCTGATAAAAGATCTAAGGATTGGTATGATATGGACATGTTGGTTGTAAAAGACATAATGTCTTATGTCATTGAACCGTTCACGTACATATGTAATTTGTCTTTTTCAAGTGGTATTTTTCCAGATAATATGAAGGTAGCAAAGGTTGTCCCTATTTTCAAGAATGGTGATAAGTCTATATTCAATAATTATAGACCAATTTCCTTATTACCACAATTTTCTAAAATTCTTGAAAAATTATTTGTGATTAGATTAGACAAATTTCTTGATGACTATAACATTTTAACTAACAGCCAATATGGTTTTAGATCTAAAAACTCTACTTCTATGGCTCTTATGGAATTGACAGAACAAATTTCCACTGCTGTTGATCAAAAGCAACACTGTGTGGGTTTATTTGTTGATCTAAAGAAAGCTTTTGATACAGTTGATCACACTATTCTCCTCGAGAAGTTAAATAAATATGGTATTAGAGGACTGACCTTGAAATGGGTATCTAGCTATTTGGAGGACAGAAGTCAATTTGTACAGATAGACAATACCAGATCAAAACTCAACAGAATCACATGTGGAGTCCCTCAGGGTTCTATACTGGGACCTAAGCTTTTTATTTTGTATATAAATGATTTGGTAAAAGTGTCTGGTATTCTAAGGTGTGTTCTTTTTGCTGATGATACCACCTTCTTTTATTTTGGTTATGATTTGAAACAAATGTTTGAGTTGTTAAAAGAGGAGATCTCAATATTACAAACTTGGTTTAGTTTAAATAAGTTATCATTAAATTTAGATAAGACTAACTATATGTTATTTAGCAAAAATAAAATAGATAAATTTTCTATCAAAATTGATGGTGTTGAACTAAGTAGAGTGGATGAGGTGAAGTTTTTGGGTGTAATTGTTGATGAGAGATTGTCGTGGAAACAGCATGTAAATTTTGTTAAAACTAAGTTATCTAAATCTATTGGCGTATTGTATAAACTAAAGGACTTGTTAAATGATAGGGCTCTTTATTTGCTATATAACTCAATTTTTGTTCCACATTTAATTTATTGTGTGGAGGTTTGGGGTAAAGCCTGTACAACTATAACAAATTCTATTTTTATTTTGCAGAAAAGAGCGGTGAGAATTATTGCTAGAAAGCCTTATCGTCATCCATCAAATGTATTATTTAAACAACTCAAATTATTGAAATTTTGTGAATTGGTAGATTATAATATTTTGTTAGTAATGCATAAGGCTCATAAGAATGTGCTACCCACAAATGTTCAAATGTTTTTCATAAAGAGAGAAAGCCGTTACAGTTTAAAAGGAACTGAAATGTTTGTTAAACCTAGATATAGGACTAGTTTGAAGGGACGTTTTATTTCGAATAAGGGAGTGGAATTGTGGAATGTTTTGGAAAAAGATGTTAAAGATGTAAACTCTGTGATGAAATTCAAAAAAATTATCAAGTCTAAACTGCTAGCAAAATACTAAAGCTTTAAGTAATGCATCCTAATATATTTGTTGATTATTGAGTGTGAAATGTTACTAAATTGATCTGTTGTTTTTGGTAGTTAATTGTTTGAATTGATTGTTTGTAAATTGTTTGTTTTGTTTTTTTTGGGAAAAAAAGGGGCAGACAAAATAAGAAAATTTTCTTCTTTCTGCCACCTTTCATTTTATGTATTTTGATTTTTTTCTCATATTTATGAAATGGTTTTTTTTTCATTATCTTTTATGTTGTTTTTCTTAAATATGTAAAATGAATAAAACTTTAATAAAATAAATAAATAATAAAAAACTGCTTCCTTCCAACTCTCTTTTACCACTCTGATTTTCAAACATTCCCAACCCGTCTTTTTTACCTCTTTCGCGTTCTTTTCCTCTCCCTACCTGTGTCCACCCTTCAAAATCCATGTCTTCCTCATCTCCTACCTGCATTTCCATCCAAATCATTCACATACCAGTTTATGCCAATAAGTCCGCTTCGTTTAATGTCCAAAAAATAAAAATGATCATAAATCCTTAAATCCGTCCGAACAATAGCTTTTTGAATTCCAGAGCTACTCCATCATCTAACCTACTCCGACCTGTGTCCCCAGCTTCGATACGTTAAATGAAAATACTTTTAACGATTCAAAATAAAGAGCTGTGTGGCAACAAGTAGAAAACACCAGGAACACGGGAGGATTCTCCAGACGAGGCCCAGACAAACGAGACACAACCACACACACCTGGACAGGACATGCAGGTGCAAAAATATCAGGGGAAATTATAAACTGGTAAACCAGGGAGTGCAGGAACACAACTAGCCACGAGAAACACAGTCACAACAGAAAGTGAAACTTGAGTACCGGTAGTTCCCTTTCAGTTGGTTCACTACGGTGCAACACATAATGTATGGGGAATTGCGCCCCGCGCGTTCACCTGTGAAGTTTCTTTCAACACACCTGTCAAGGCCAATGAGACTTCTGCATGACCAGGAGGCTCCGCCCCCCTGGTATAAAGCATGCAGTACGTCTGTCCGCCATCTTATTGCACTTCACCACGCTTCAACCTGAACTACGCGGGACCCTTGTACGTGACGGAACTGCCCGAACTGAGGTGAGCGCGCTCCCTGCCCAGGGCGTCACTACAAGACTTTTATCCTGCGAACACTTAGTTTAGCACCGCTAACATTTGCCCCTTATCCACAGGGTCCCCTTATTCCTGTAGGGTCCCATGGACCTTACCAAGCTCCGCCCAGAAACACCCCCTAAACTCCCATATGGCTGCACGTCTCACAAACAAAGCCTCCCGGGAGCTTGGTTTCAATGGAAACATGGTGTCGACTGACTCTCTGCAGAGTAGATCTGAGTCGATTAGTGTATCATTTCTGCCAGATTTCAACAAAATATCAGCCACGACAATGGACAGGGGAACCAACAAGTTCATGTCAACTTTTTTGGACGACATCAAGTTGTTTGAGCCACGCAATGCCTCCAACAGCGTGCACGTCACAGTGACATGCTATCGGTCGATGAGGAAAACAGCAGATCCTCACATCCTCAGCATTAATGCATTACCTTTAAATATCCAAATGCATTTTGTTAAAAGACAAAGTTGTTATAATCTTAAGGGGACAGAGATGTTTGTAAAATCACAATTCAGAACTAGTCTGAAGGGACGTTCTACCTCAATCCAGGGAACTAGATTATGGAATGGCTTGGAGAATGTAGTTAAAAATGCCAAGTCACTGTTTACATTTAAGAAAATGATCAAAACGAATGTGTTAAAAGAAATATATGAAATAGCGTAATGTGTATTGTATTAGTTAGAAAATTAGAAAGAGTTAGTCATTTTGTACTGTTGGTTGAAGATTATTATTGTTTAATCTGATTGTTGGAAAAAAGGGGCAGATATAATAAGATTTATTCTTCTTTCTGCTACCTTTCATTTTTTTATATTTTGTACATTATCATTTATGGGATTGTCTTGTATTGTTTCTTTTGTAAAAAAATGAACAAATTTAATAAACATAAACATTAATACAGCTGTGGACAGGATCACTGATTCTTGCAAGGCTGGGTAAGTCGGGCATTCATGGTTTTGTGGGTTACTTTTGAAATCAGTGATTTCTGTTGTTGGCGAATGTTTGAGTGTGCCTGGCCTGATACACTGTACTCGGTGCTAGCATGGCTAACACGATTACAGTTTAGTAAAAAGCCTTTTCAGGTCAAATGACCTCTTTAATGTATGTTAGATACGGTACACATTGCATATTGATCTCTTCAGCTAACGTAAGACTGTGTAACAGACAGGCTTCAAGGTGTAGAAGTTGTATCGGTAAATGCGGTCATGCACCAGCTTCAATCCAAGCAAGGCATTGTTTCACGTTTAGGAAAACTGTGAATTTTACTTCCACAAATACGGTCAGGGTACCTGACATCTCCTGTACAGATACCCCACGGACAGTGGAGGACCATTTTACCAGCCCTGACGCAAAACTTTTCTGCCCGTATGCTAGCTCACAATGTAAATTAGCATGTCTAAAAAAGCTAAGTCTGGTCCTCTGGACATTCCTCTGGTCCAGAGGACCAGACTTAGCTGTTTTAGCTTTTTCTACCTGGATTATTGAGCATGCAGCAGGGTAAATTTGCATGTGTTTATTACTACTGCATCTTTTGTTTGTGAGATGGTCACGCCCCTGGTAGCTGCGCTGTGACGTGAAGTGGGCATTAGCCAATGAAACGCGGCCCTGTGGGCAGAGCTTGGTAAGGTCCATTGTGGCTTGTTCGGGCCGGTTCCTGTGGGACTGGTTTATTTCTGTATCCACAGCGCCCATTAGGACCCCTTTAGTGGGTGGGTAGTTCTCTTGTTGTGGGCGGGTAGTTCTCCTGTAGTGGGCGGATCATTAATATCAACGCACCTTACCAGCTGGTGGCGCTAGTGATACATTAAGCTCTTTACTACATGTCCCTGCATGTCCCAGATTAAGGCGTGGTTAGCCAACAACTGCCTTCAGTTAAATTCTGCCAAGACTGACACCCTGATCATTGCCCCTGAACAGAAAGTTTGTCTAATCAAGGAACATCTCGGTTCTCTGGGCTCCTCTTCTCAGCCGAGCCTCAGAAACCTTGGTGTTCAGTTCGACCAGTCAATGTCTTTGGACAAACATTCAAAGCTCCTGGTCAGAAACTGCTTTTATCACCTGAGGAACATTTCTAAACTGAGGGCATTATTAAACCTGACCTGGAGATGATTATTCATGTTTTTATCTCTTCTCGTTTAGATTACTGCAATTCCCTTTTTACTTGTTTTAATAAGTCTGCTGTCGCTCGTGTCCAGTTGGTCCAGAACGCTGCTGCGAGGCTTTTAACAGGAACAAATAGAAGGTCTCACATCACACCGGTTTTATATGATCTGCATTGGCTCCCTGTTGAATTTAGAATTCATTTTAAAATCTTGGTATTAACTTTTAGAGCGTTAAATGGACAGGCCCCCCAGTACATCACAGAAATGCTGATCCCTTATTCTCCAGCCCGCACCCTTCGTTCTTCAGCATTGAACCTTCTAAAGGTCCCTAAGACCCGGTTTAAAACCCGGGGTGACCTTTCCTTTCAGGCCGTAGCCCCCCGGCTGTGGAATGCCCTGCCCCTGTCTCTTCGTGTGACCACCTCTATTGATTCCTTTAAAACGCAGCTCAAGACACTTTTATTCAGACAAGCTTTTAGATAAATGTTTTTATTTAGTGTTTTTATCAATTGTTCTTGTTTTTATTAGCTGTTCTTATTGTTTTGATTAATCAGCTTTTACTACAGTAATTCTTTTGTCTATTTTAATCTTTTATTTATATGTTGTACAGCACTTTGTGATTTTATCTATGAAAAGTGCTATATAAATAAACTTTACTTACTTACTTACTTACTTTACTAACCACCACTAACACGCATTAGAAGAAGAAGAGTTAGAAAAGAACACACAACCAAAATGGATGATCTTGTTTCTTTTTTGAACATTCTGCTTTGCCTGTGGCTTTTTCAGGTACATATATATTTATATGTGTGTGTGTATATATATATATATATATATATATATATATATATATATATATATATATATATATATATATATATATATATATATATATAATATATATATATATATATATATATATATATATATATATATATATATATATATATATATATATATATATATATATATATATATATATATATATATATATATATATATATATATATATATATATATATATATATATATATATATAT